>JASAMW010001538.1:0-16736 GCA_030247985.1 Epsilonema sp. ZAB3_2
TCAGCATCCAATGGATTCACTGATACAAATCTTATATGATTATGGTATATAAGATGATGCGTGGTTTGTTGGATGTACCAACGAACCAATATTTTACACTTAGAACAGGTCAGTATTCAAGTAGACAGCACTCATGGGCATTGTTGAAGCGCCGGGTTAGAGCAAACTATGTGGAGCAGTTTTTCTCGAACAGGATTGTAAATTTATGGAACTACTTGCCGCAGACCGTGGTTGAATCCCCGTCGATCGCCATCTTCAAGCAAAAACTATGTACCGTAGACTTATCAAAGTTTTATAAGGGGAGGGGACTTCTTGACGTCTGAGGCCTCGGCCTCGTTGCAGACACTATCTCCTCTCCTACTGTTAGGAGCTTGATCCATTGTTGATGCAATGGAACAGGCTCCAGCCACTTAGGTAAAGAAACACCACCGGGACGTAAGAGGGCCAAATGGCCCCAAACGGTGGAGTTTCATGGCATTAGGGCAAAGTGATTTGATATTTTGAGGCCTGGCGTACTGATGTTGATGGGGGCGCTGCTGGGTAGCCCGTCAAGTGCGGATACTTCAGTAGTGCTCCCGGATGGATCATTGCGTCGGGCATACGTATATCATGTATTTGATTTATGTTTTGTTTTTGCAATATCTTGTGGTTACAGTAAATTTATTTCATCATCATTATCATCAAATATTATATCAATCGATTCCTTGTCGAACTCTCCTCTTTCAAAACAGCTATTTGGTTCATCATTTGCTGCAGCAGCAAGTTCAAATGAGCTTAGGTGGCCAGGTATACCCTATGGCCCGGTTTACCCCACAGTACCCTAGGTGTTGCAATTATGTATACCTTCGAGAAAACCATCCAAAAAGTAGGATATCCTCAAACGAGGCTGCTCACACAGTACGTACCAGGTTCGAATCCCTGACAGATTTGTCAAAATTATTGCTCAGGTAGGGTACTGTAGGGTAAACCCGGCCATGGGAAAATCCGGCCACCTAAGTTTCAGGGCTGCATATCTCAGCAACCAATGGAGCGATTGAGACAAATATTACATCAATCGATTCCTTGAATCAATCGATTACACCAATCGATTAGCCAGCCAACGTGAACATGTGATTGGCGTCCCGAAGCGAATGAAGGAAGACAATGGCACGTATGTATGCGCATTGCATCTTCGTCTTCGTTTTTAACACATACATATGTACAATAGTCTTCTTTCGTTCGCTTTGAGATGCCGATCACGTGATCACATCAACCGGCTAATCTAAATTATCAGACAAAAGTGGATAAACCATGTAGATAACCTAACAAAAACCTGCTCAGCACATGTTTGGAGGTGACCATTGGCAGTTAGGTGCAGCTTTAAGCTGCCTTGTTGATTGGATGGAATTGGATGGAATTGGAAATGGATTTGGATGGAATTGGATGGAATAGGGGTGGTTAACCAGCTTCATAATGCCCTCGCCCACTCAGCCCTTGGGCTACCCGGAATTGAAAAAAAGCGTCAGCGGAAACAGGGAAAAATTATTCACTCGACTGACGTTTCAGGCGGCCCACGAGCGGGCCGCGGGCTCTGAGCAGGCGAGGGCATTATGGAGCTGGTTAAGCCAGTCTGTCAAGCCATGCCCTGTGTTTGCCTTGCCATTCACTTTTGCACATTTGGGTAACGTCCATCTCCCTGCCATGTAAGCTGGACTGTTGAAGGATATCTAAAATACAATAAAATATCTGAAATTTCATTTTCTAAATCCTTGATAATTTCTAATATCTTTAAAATAGACGGAATTTTTGAAGGAACTCCTGCCACATGAAAATATCCTCAACAATTTGAAAGTTTTTTAAAAGTCAGATTTCAAAATTAAGGATTATTCGAAAATCATTCAACTTGCCAAAAATCCTTCAAAAAAATATCCTCACAGAATCCACTTTTTTGAACCAGAAAGCTATTTGCCAAGTCAGATATTTTTTGTAGGATATTTGACTTTTTCAGCCCAAAAATGAACCGAACAATTGTAGGTTTTTTTAAAAGATCCTACGCCTATTTGTAGGACCAGTGGCCCGTTACAGCTTCGCAGTAAAATCCCTTTGCAGATCTGGCAACCCTTTTGCAAATCTGGCAACCCTTTTGCAGATCAGGCAACCCTGTTGTAGTTTGTGATCTGTCAACTTATTATGCATATGGCAACCATTTTGGGCAGTTGGCAGAAAGTTGCATATCTGGCAACCCTATCGCAGAGTTAGCAACCCTATGGCAAATTTGGCAACCCTTTTTCTGCATAGACCTGACAACCATTTTGCACATCATCAGGTAAAAATGGCGCATGTGGCAACCCTTTTGCAGGTCTGGCAACCCTATTGCGCATTTAACAATCTGGCAACCCTTTTGCAGATCTGGCAACCCTGTAGCGCATCTCGCGTTTTAGTCTCGTGTGCACTTTCGGGTGTGACCATTTGCAAACGCTGGCTTGAAAACCTGCGTCGTGTGGTTTCTGCGGCATTTAGTACTAAAATATCGATTATCGATCGATTATTGATGATCGGCTGATCAGATCAAAAATCGCAGGTCTTTCTGGCGTTCTCGGGGCCATAAGCACTTGAAAGAGCCCTAGATGGACGCTGTAGCTGCAAAATTGAGTGAGTGTGAGCGAATCTGCGCGCTTTTAGTTCTAAAATATCGATTATCGATCGATTATTGGTGATCGGTTGATCATATCACAAATCTAAGGCCTTCCTGGCGTCCTTGAGGGCATAAGCTCTTTGAAGAGCCTTAGATGGACGCTGTAGCTGCAAAATTGAGTGAGTGTGAGCGAATCTGCGCGCTTTTAGTACTAAAATATCGATTATTGATCGATTATTGGTGATCGGCTGATCAAATCAAAAATCGAAGGCCTTCTGGCCGCCCTCGGGGTCATAAGCTTTCGAATGAGCCATTGGTCAACGCTGTAGCTGCAAAACTGAGCGAGTGTATAGCATCACAGACAGACAGACAGACACACACACAGACACACACACAGCAGCCCTATTTGTTAGTAGATCACATATGTGTGACATTTCCCTCCTAAAGGGTTAACGTTACGTCCACGAGCCTTGACATCGTCTACCTTGTACCTACGTAATAATTGTTACAGTTCCCATCACAATTGGCGTTGCTGTACTCACGTTGATCGTCGTTCTCATTGCAATTGGTCTCAGAAGATATAGGTAGGTACCTATACATCACCCTGTCTATGTACATATGTCTATGTACATATGTCGGCCCGGCCAGAGCTCCGTACAAACTAGCATAGCTCCGAACGTACGTACGGTACATATGTACATACATACAAGACTGACATTGGAATTCAGGGTGAAACTACTTGAAGCAGCGCTGTTGGCCAAAACTTGGGAAATTCACGCCAAGGATATCATGGCACCATTGCGCTTTACGCAACAGGTAGGCCTATGTATGTATCTATGCATTGACTGTACAGTACCGTACTTCAAAGTCATCCGTATCACTCCACATTGTTTGGTGTACGATTTCAGGCGAGCCAGTTGTCTTTGCATTCCTTCAATTCCGATCGCATGATGCAGCCGTTCAACACGCTGAGCGTTGTCAATCTCAGGAGTTCCACTACTCGCAGCGTCGCCATAGACAGCACAGACCTGAACACCCAGTCTCCAGGGTTTATTGGAGTCGTCCTATACGCAGACAAGCGATGCGCTCTCAAGCGTTACATCCGTTTGGTTCCGGAGTTGCACATCAAGAGTCGAGAGGATTTGTTGCATTTGAAAACGGTTAGTCAATTATTTTTCATAACTTTGATCAGAGAGGGTGGTGATTGTTGATTGATTCTTGGATACGGTACGATAGATGAAGGAGCTGCAAAACCAAAACTTGGCTCAGTTTGTTGGTCTCTGTCTGGATGCGAAAGAGTCCTTCTTGCTGGTCTGGGAGTACTGCCAAAAGGGATCACTGGAGGTGTGTAAATATAAGTTGGCACACATACATACCAAGGCTACAGTTCCAGCAGCTGCTTGAAATGTCACTATTTCTGTGAAGAGCTGTAGCAATTTTAGGACATGTTGTACAATGATGAAATACAACTGGACATGACGTTCAAGACCTCGATCCTGAAGGACATCATTCATGTACCTACACATGCTATTCTAATGAATTTTTGAATGGAGCATGGAGCATGGGTATGCGCAAATGTGTAAGCAGCTCATTCCACTGACTACAGGGTCTGTGTTTCCTGCACGCGTCCGAACTGAAGTGTCACGGGAATTTGAACACGAGCAACTGCATCATTGACAGTCATTGGATTGTCAAGCTGACCGACTATGGAATGAATTCGTTCATTGAGAGGCTAATCGAGAACAAGCAGCTGGGAGGAAGGGAACACAGATATGCCAGTAAGAAGTGGCCATTGAGCATTGGGGTACTACTGCACAGGTACGTACGTATTGGCAGTAAAGTTGTTGTGCTTTGCTGCAGACCTGTTCCATGTGGCACCTGAAGTACTCAGAGGTGGTCAGCTAAGCGCTGCAGCAGATATTTACAGTTTCGGCATTGTCATGTATCAGACTTTGTACCGGGCCCCTCCCTACCCATCGGATTCTGCCGAAGGTAATAAATATGTAGCTGAAGTGTGTGCCACACACTACCAATGCCACACCATACATGTCAGAGTCAGATAGATAGTGACTGTTTAAGTTGCTTCATTACTTGCAGATATCATGAAGAAGATCAAAGAACCCGTGGAGGAAAAACTAACGCGACCAATTGTGGACGGAAGTTATGGTCATGTGCTGTCACATTTGATGAAGCACGCGTGGCGGGAAGATCCGGATGCCCGACCGGATATTCGATTTCTGAAAAGCACCTTCTCTAAGTCTACTGTGAAATAGTGAGGCGCAATTTCCACCTGTATTCGCGTTTTCATATGTAGGGTAGGTACTAGTCCATACCGTCTGCCTTCCATATACGTACTGTACGTACACGTGTGTATGTGCAGTGTAGTTTGTACTACACATGCCTACATACTGTTAGGCCTACAGCATCTGCCTTATCTACGTACTGTTGTACAGTATTAGATAATCAACATAGGTATGTCGACTTGAGTTTGGAATACAATTTTTGAAGTTGGACTTTTTAATTTTAGCTCGAAGAATGTTGTTGAGCATATGATGAAGATGATGGAATCGTATGCTGAAAATTTGGAGGATTTGGTCAAAGCCAGGACTCAACAAGTGCAGGAGGAAAGAGGAAAACTGGACAACCTGCTCTCGAAACTTCTACCATCGTAATAAATGAGGTTATACTAGTACTGGATTCTTTTATCGAAATGTGATATTTTTAGGAGTGTGGCGGAGCAGCTCAAAAATGGCTTGCAAGTTCCGCCGGAAATTTTCGACGCCGTCACGATTTATATGGCAGATTTGGTCAGTTTCACCGAAGTCTGTTCACTGAGCACTCCGCTACAGATTGTGCAAATGCTCAACAGCCTCTACACCTTATTCGATTCTATTATAGAGAATCACGACGCATACAAAGTACGCACGCATGTTGCAAGTACGTGTGTAACTCCGCTATTTGGCTGTACGTACAAGAGCTCAACATAGACAGAAGTACAGTACAAAGTTTATAGTTTCTTGCTGTCCTGCCTGCCCTCCTCGGCTGGTGATGGGTATGTCATGTACTACATAATGTGGTTCGCGGTCACTTCGTTGCGGTTTTTTTCGTTGCGGACATTTCGTTGCGGACCTTTCGTTGCCGCGGTCACTTCGTTGTGAGAACTTTCGTTACGGTCACTTCGTTGCGGTTTTTTTCGTTGCGGACATTTCGTTGCGGCCGTCCTCTGGTCATTTCGTTGCGAGAACTTTCGTTGCGGGTATTTTCGTTGCGGGTCATTTCGTTGCCGGTCTAGATTTGGTCATTTTGTAGTGAGTACTTTCGTTGCCGTTCATTTCGTTGCGAGATTTACCTAAGCCTAAGCCTAAGCCTAGCCTGCAACCAAGTGAATTGCAACGAAAGAACCCACCCCCACCTACCCAAACCACGACCGCCAAGAAAGCCCGCCAACAAACCCGCCAACAACCTCCCCCAAGAAAAAACAGAGAGCAACGAAATGTCCGCAACGAAAAAAACCGCAACGAAGTGACCGCAACGAAAGTTCTCGCAACGAAGTGATCACCGCCGCAACGAAATGACCGCAACGAAGTGACCGGCTACCAAGTGACCGTATCCCACATAATGTATACACTACGTTTATGTGCAGGTTGAAACTATAGGAGATGCCTACTTGGTGGTGTCCGGACTTCCAAACCGAAACGGCAACTCCCACGCATCTGAAATTGCCAACATTGCGCTGGAAACAGTGAAGGTATCGTGGGATGTGTGGTACGTACATACGTATGTACATAATGCACTACCAACTGTGTGGCCCTCTATCGATTGGATACAATATAATATTTAATACATGCCATCGTACATGTACTGTATGTACTATGCCATGAATACGGATAGATGGGTTGGGTTGTGGTGGCTCATCCTTTCCTGTTGTTCTCAAATGCTTTAGGCCGTTTCAACTTTCGAGATTACTCATCTACCCCAGTGGAAGCTTCAGGTGCGCGTTGGCCTACACACTGGATCAGTGGCAGCTGGAGTGGTGGGACTGACCATGCCAAAGTATTGCCTCTTCGGAGACGCTGTAAATGTGGCATCCAGGCTGGAAAGCACAGGAAAACGTAAAAAAGCATTCAACACTCTACATGCTGTGTAATGCTGTGCGGATGTAGTTGGAGCATAAAACACTAGAACAGTAGGGTCGTGTTTGTTTCTAGCAATGAGAGTCCAAATTAGTGAATCGTGCAGGAATTTACTGGTTCACGACTTGGACTCTTACATGATATCGCTCAGAGGAAAGATCGAACTCAAGGTGAACTTGTGCTAGTTGCCAGCGTAGCTACATACTGCGTACGTATGTGTACTGTACGTACAGTACTTGCCCAGTGCAACCACGCAATTGACATACAGTAAGTGTATGCATTAAACTTTCTACTTTCAGGGCAAAGGAGCCTGCACCACATACTGGTTGGATGAGAATAAATAAGCCTGATCCAAGCCACACAATCAAAGCTCCAGTATTTACTGGACGTGCTGCTGTACTAAGTCATGCTACACCTATGTACATTTTTTCGTCTATTTTTTCCTCCGCCATTTTCTGACGCAATGTTCCATTAGAAAGACGATGCCTCCGAAAGCCGAGCCGCAGGTCAAAGCAATGAAAGCGCCGGTGAAGGTTACCAGAGGCATCGGGTTGGAATCGAACACCTTCTGCTTGCACATCTCTTGAGCTTCCAAGAAATTCCCGATGTATTTGTTGGTGAGCTTCTGCACCAGTCCTTGCATCTGCATCACCCTGGTTCCGTGATCTAGCAGCTGCCTGAGCGCTGTAGCATTCTTTGCCACTGGAAAGCAGGAGTGGGTAATCTCTTGGAGTACGACACTGTCGAAGCTACAGGGTTCGTTCTGCTGTATCATACGCGAGTAGGAAGCCAGCGTAGAGAACATCACGTTCAGAATTGAGACGTCGTCAGCTTTGTACTGGAGGATAGCCTCAGTTCTGGACATATTCACAGGAATTATCTCGGGTGGGTGGTGCCTAAGAGCTTCTTTCATTCGATAGAAGCCGAGCTCCAGTGGGCTATCAGCCCTGGCATGGTTTATTGCGTCGAACCATGACACACCCAAGCTTATGCTAATGAGCCGGCAATGACCCATACGGACGCAATCTGCCAGGCTAGACACATCGTGAAAGGGCATGGAATAGGAGTTGTCCAAGGCTCGGACCAGAATCTTAGCAGAGTAGTGACCGATCAGCACGACAGCGCAAATGCACCAAGCTCCAAGCAGGAGGAAAGTGGAGCTGCTCATTTCTCCGTCTTGCTCCTGGGTTTTGGGCAGGGAGCCCTGATTGTTCAGAACCCCCAGAAGGCTGATGTACCGTTGAACCATGTCCTTGGCAGCAGATTTTACGGTACCAATGCGACGCCTTTTGCGTTGGTATAGCTGCAGTAGGAATTCGAAGCTGAGCGATAGAACGGTGGTGAGAAAGACGAGAAAGAGGATGAGGCCCCAGGAGGCCGGGCTGAAGCCGAATATCGCCCCAGGTGACACGAGGGTACGCGGGGGAAATTTGGTCACGATGACATCCGGCTGCTGAAGCACCGGCACGGAGAAGTCCACCACTTCCAGTCGAGCACTGGTCGGGTTAAAGAAAGGGAAGGAGGAATGGAACTCGGCATCCATGATCTTCCTGATCATTCCGTGCCAATCACCTTCCTCTGTTTTCCCACCAAAATCTTTGAATTCCACTACGTTAAAGCTGCAATTGGCGCCAGTCAGCTCGCATACCGTTTGCGTCAACTCTACGCCCAAGCCTGGGTAGCCACCGCAAGCCTCTGCTTGTTCCTCCGTCGACAAAGTTGGATCATAGCATGGCATGACGTAGGGATTTACCGGGATGAAGCCAAAACTTATCTGAGTGGAGAAATTCCAGTCTAAGCGCATTATGTCCTCTGCGCCCTTCGACTGAGGCTGGCTCGTTCTTTCTTCCACTGTGTTGACAAACGATTGGCTTTCACAAGGTGTAGCTACAGGTAGTACTTCTGTGCTCATAATGTCAAGAAATTACTGCATTTTTCAAGAAAATTTGTTCTTACACGCAACCATTAGGACGACTGAGTTGAGTACATGCAAATACGTATTTTTCTGATGGCATGCAACTGTGCAGTCTCAATGTGGACACAGGAGGGCACTTACGAAACGACAACCAATCTACGTATGTACTGTATGTGGGTTGGTACGTACATTATGTAGGTACGTGCAAAACAGTGGCAACGTATTGACTGTACCTCCGTCTACGTACACATGTACATACGTACAGTAAGTAGAGTATGACCAATTTATATTGAACGGTGGGCGAAATTTGATAGCAATTAGCCCAGCGGTAGTGCTTCTTCAGTATTTTTCTGAGTGTACAATCGCTACCTTACGTTATTTGCACGGGTTTTACGTACTAATTACTGTTGCGACTAGACACCAATCAAAAAGCTATTGAGTTGGCTCATGAGTTCCTTGGAGTCCGCGTGTTCTGGGAACAGTTCCAGACTTTTACTGCAAGCGTTGTAGCTAGCTTGCAGGTCTGCCAGCTGAAACAAACGTGTACGTACTTATTGTCTATCGTGCCCTGTACGGTACGTACTGTACAGTACACGGTAGTAAGGTTACGTACAGTATGTACATACATACATTGCACTATATTCAGTAGAACGATGAAGCTGCCTTACGTACTTCAAAGGATAAGAGTGCGAAATTGTAGAACGGCTCAAATGTGTAGCTGCCAAGCTTCATGGCTGATTGAAGTAGTGACTTGGCCTGAAGGCGATGCATACGTAAATGTAGCAAGCAGCACGTAAATTTATGTGACAATGTATGCATACAGTTCTTTTTCACCTGTTCTGCATTCCCTTTTCTCATTTCCAGCACTCCCAAATTGCAGCAAGCTTCAGCATGATCGTTGTTGGCCGCTAATGCCAATCGAAAGGCCTGGTACGCCATGCTTGAATCTCCAGCAGCCTTTATTATACAAAACTTATGGATTGCAGCGCATCCAGTAAAGTAGCCGTTACGTACGTACTGTACATGTGCCATTGTATGTACGTACAAATGTAACATATGATCGCATACGAAATATCGGGAAACCACGAAGAACATTACACGTCAGTTTACCAATGCCACATGTCCGATGTTGTACCACACATCTGGAGTCGTGTCTGTGTCAGCGACGGCTAACGCTCTTTCCAAGCAGCCCAAAGCCAAGTCGAACTGCTGGGAATAGAAGCAGCACAGTCCAATATTTGTGTACAGTTCTGCATTGTTGACACCCATCTGCAGAAGACGCCTGCAAGAAAACTGCAGTTCTGGATTCCCTTTTTTGCGAGCAACAGGTAAAGATGTGCCATCGAAAGATGCTTACTGTAAAATCCTAAATCACCCAACCGTAGGTACACGTACTACTAAAATACGCACGCAGTACGTACGAATTAGTGTACCTGTAATATCTCACTGCGATTTCAGGTTGATCGCTATAGAAGTGATTAGTTCCGATGCAGGCGATAGCTTCCACATTGATGGCATCTTGGCGTATGACAAGCTTGTAATGCTTGACTGCATTGTCCATGTCATTGATAGCCTCATAGATTCGACCCAATGCCGTCAACAAGTGCACATCGTCTGAATGCGATTCTAGGCCTTTTTTGTATGTTTCTATCGCTGTCAGAGGCTGGTCAAGCTTGACATATACCTGAGTGAGAAGTGGAAGGACCAATTTGTCCAGAACACAAGAGATGTGGTAGAGAAAGAGGTGTTTGCAATTTGATGACACAATTGCACAGCAAAATGAGTTTATGAACGTGTAAAGGACAGTACCTTTCCCAGGAAAAGAATCGTGTCTATCATCGGTTGCTGATTTATGGCGGATTTGAACTGCTTTTCAGCGTCCCTATACAGGGCCAATCTGAAGCAGAAAACGTAGCTTAGCGCATACCGTACGATCGTGTTCACGGACATATTGCACAGTATGTATGTCTATGTACGTTTAGTGTAATGCTTTGGTCAACTGCGAACCAAACAAACCTGTGGTAACATTTTCCAAGCTGCACCTTCCAGTACCAATCCTTGAAGTCTGCAGCATTTGTAGCGATGGCAGCCAACTGGAGAGCATTCCGTACGTCATTCTCATGATAGAACAGGTACTCGAACAGAGGCTTAGCCAACGTCGGTTCAGCCCCGTACTTGGATAAATTTAACCGCGAAACGTTAACGAATGGACCGTCAGGACTTGAGAGCATGGACGCCTGAAAAAAGAGAGGACTTGTAGCTTACGTAATTATGCGTATTGCCGTTGCATGCTCAGATAAATTATTTTGCTTTTTTTTGCCACCCATGCAAAATTATTCAACGAATGGCCTTACGTATACTGTACTATACTGGACTGTAGCTCTGTATTGAGAGCTTACGGTTCCTAGTCGCACAAATCTTCCAGATGAAGCCGTCACCGGACGAGCAGTCTTTGCCGTCCTCGGCGCCCTAAGCGCTTGTTCCACGGTGCCAGGACGACCGGCTTGCGTGCCTGGACGGGCCACTCCGCTCAGCGGTCTGCCTGTGTTGGTCCTAGGCCTGTACATGCAAATCAAAATCTTGTGTGGAATAGACGTCGCTGCACAAACTGAGAGTGATCAATCAAACGCGCTCACCTGACGCTCTGACTCGGCATGCCGCCCTTTGACGTCTGTGGCTTGCTGAGCGAAGTTCCAGGTCTGGCAACCTGAGCGATGGAATTATCGTCCAGCAGCGCCTCGGCCAGTCCCTCTTCCTCATTTTCCACTTCATCAACATACACGATCTCCGTCAAACATCGCAGTTTCAGGCACCACGCCGCCTTAAAAACCGCAACGCGTTCATTAAACTTAGAGGAGTAGACAGAACCAGCAGCTGCAGGTATGCACATACCTACATACGTACCTGATCGTAAGGACTTTTGTCAAGAATCTTTTGGCATTCCGTCGACGCTTTCTCATACTCTTTCAAACGGTACAGCTGAAGTGCTCTAAAAAGTGTGTCCATTCCCGTCACTGTCCTTGTCTTCAGTTGTTTTCTTTCTATTCTACGAGTTGACTGTTATCATGTTTGTTGTTGCCAGGCAACGACAATGTGCTACTGCTGTATAATACGGTGTAGACCACCGTAACCTGCATTAGTAGTAAACATTAATTTTACTGAATCATCGAGTGTATTCGAAGTATGCTTACGCACTAGGCAAGGCAAAGGCACAAGGAACAGAAGAAATCTGTTTTGCAAGAGCGTATCACAAAATGAGGAGCGTGTACATACATAGCTAATCAAACCACTGTACACTTATGGCAAGAATCATGGTCACTTCCGGATATTGGTGCATACCGGCTACATGGCATTTTACCCGGTAAACCGGTAATTTTACCTTTTTCAGAAATCCTTACCCGGTAAAACCGGTAAGTCAGAAATTTTTACTCGGTAAATCCGGTAAAATGTGTGGCCTAATTTGAGGCGAATTTATTGGTGGTTGTAACAGTTTTTGCGAAGTTTTGCTGGGGCACAACGGCACGTCTTTCAATTCCATCGAATTACTGTATGTAGTACGTACGTACGCACAGCATGCAAAAAAAAAAAAAAAAAAAAAAAAAAAAAAAAAAAAAAAAAAAAAAAAAAAAAAGTAAGCATAGGTACAGTATGTAATGTAGGTGCGTACCAGCGTACGTACTAAACAAACATGAACCAAAAAATATTTCCATCTATCTGTACGTACGTACAGTCTGCTTCCCCCAATAATTTTTGTTCATTAGTTTGGAGAAGTTTTTGGGCTCAATGGCCAAGGGAACCTGCGTACCAATTGCGGATGTCGAGGGTATGAAATGAAACCTAGGCAATATCCTAATGATATTTTAGTTTAGATGTTCATGTGCTTGGGTTTGTAAAAAGTCACCAACAAGCACAGAAAGAAAAGGTGTGAAATTTCACAAAAAGTATGTCGAGAACTTAGTACTGCTGCATAAAAACTTGCTTGAAATAGCTCGATCATACATACAGCCATGAATTTTTACTTGGTACTCGCAGTGCAAGGTGGTAGGCGGTAAAATCCGGTACCGGCGGTAAAAATTTTTACCGGCTCCAGTAATACCGGCAAGGCCAGGCGGGAAAAGGTAAGCCGGTAAACTTTACCGGCTCAAAATTGTCCCGGTACCGGGTAAAATTTACCCGGTAAAGATACCTGCTGCACCAATACTTCCGGAACTCATAGGAACTCTACGGAGAAAGTCGAGAAAAAAACAGACAAACGGTGCGCTCAAATACAGAGGTTAAAGCTCAAAGAAAAACACACTACTTGCGTCAGCTAGAAAATAGAGTACTTCATCAGTTCATGTACAAAAATCTTTGGTACCAGCTCAAAATCTCTATCGAACAAAATAGGTAACATAATGAAATGACCCCCAAGCAAGAAGCTCAAAGAACGATAGAAACTGACAACGTACAACTGTCAAAACGTTTAGAACTATAAGCTACATATGCCTAGTATGCAAAATGTTCACTAATCCTATACTGCACTATGTCCTTTATTCTACGTACATTTCACTATGAGCTACGTACATACCTACATAGCACCCATGTATTACCATATCAAGGTAGACGCGATAGCGGAACCTCGAGAGGCTCACGAACGAGCTCCGCCGCGTCCCACCTTACTTAGTCATGTGTAAATAGGAGTGACGGAAATAAAAACACACATTTGCTCATAACTCCCGAGCCAAGAGGCGGATTGAGCTGAAATTTTACATGAAGATGTTCCCTATGGGTACGTATCTGCTGGCAAAATTTCAGCTCGATAGGCCTACTGGTTAGGGCGCTATGGTGAAAAACCTATTTTTGAATGATGTCAGGCTCTTATGTACTGAAAAACTGTTCCCACCGTAACTTTTCAACGAGTCGTGGGATCGAGCTCGGTTTTTTTTTAAAAGATGGGAAATGTAAAGATCTTGGGAAAGTGGTCCGAGCACTTTTTGCGTTTAAGGCCTCTGACACCCTTAAAATTTCGATTTTGTGGTAAAAATAGTTGCAAAGTTCCCACTCATACTCCTCCCTGGATTTTTTTCGGAGCTGAGTGGTAGGTATACCAAAAGATAGATCTCACTCTACTCTCGATACGAATTTTTTTAGATTTTTAAAATTCGCTTTCATTCTCGAGTTATGAGCACGCCCAGCCAGTTTTCTGTTGGGTGGAACGACGTACCCTCGCAGTTGGGTCTATCGCCCAGCCGGTTTTTCATATTGGGCTTAACGACCCTATCCTCACAGTTGGGTCTATCGCCCAGCCGGTTTTCGATTGGGCCGTAAGACGGTTTTCATTGGGCCGAACGCCCCTTTTTCAATTGGGCGCATCGACGCTGCCAGTTGGGCCTAACGCCCAAAGTTGGGCCTAACGCACATGTAGGATTAGAACTTTTAGGGGCCTTGAGTTTGTGAGTCTAGCACCCCTAAAATCGTACAACTCCGGAGAGCAGACGTGATATCTAATTTTTATTCAAATTTGTATGTACCCTTATGTCAACGTTTGAGCTGTCTCTCTGAGATTCCTCAGTTGTACTGGTTTTGTCTGCTGCTGTCTAGTCGTCTAGTACTGCGGAACTCTGTGCCTGTCCCAGTTTCCCTGTCTGTGCCAGCACGTCTGTAGAGTACTGTACTGATGTGTGCTTGTCAGTTGGGCCACAAGTACAATCTTCTTTCTTTTGTACCAAGATCAGCACTACAAACAGAGAATCCTACCATCACGCAGGCACTTCTATCGTCTGTTGAGACTCTCCAGTGACCAGCAAAGAACTCTGGCCACCTTGTTTGCTTGCTGCTGGGCATTCAATGGTGAGATGTACCGGTCAGTGGCATCAACTTGTACGACTTCTCCGAGGGAAACCTCAAGGACTCCAGACCTAGGTTGCCGCAGAACACGCTGTGGCATCGACATTCTACCAGCAAGGACTGATCAACCTGCGGTGTGGACTGTTCGACTGGAGTTGGTCCTTGATCGCCAGGGCCGGGAAATCTTACATGGAGATCGCTAACAAGATGGGTGCAACTACTGGAGTAGTACAGCCGTCGACAAGAACCGTCGAGTCGTGAAGAACGAAATCTCTGCCTACATAGTACTACCGGCCTACCACAAGAACAGGAGAGACTTTTGCAACCAAAAGAGACTTCTTGGGAGGAAGAAAGAAGAGCGTCAGCAACGGCGACCGCATCCGCGTCAGTCCAGAGCTCTTCAGAAGTGACAGCACATCATGGACAACTGGCCACGTTCAGAACTTCTGCAGAGAAAGACAGCACATGTACAGGTACGCCGACATCCAGTACGTTTTACTTTAGCTTTCGTACTGTTATACAGTACAGTAGAGGAAAATGGAGCTTATAGTTCCATCCGCGTCATGAGAGAAGCTTAATGCTTCTGCGTACATAAAAAGAGCATAGAATGCTCTACGTACGAAAGCTGAAAGACTGTTTGAATCACCGTTTGAGCACCGACTAATGCTAGGAAGGCACGTACTTAGAGCTTCGTAGAATCTCAACGACGTAAACTACGAACTTCAAGTGGCTACCACCATCTACGCCATAGCACATTAAGTCAGAGACCTTCTGTGCTCAAGCTCGCCTCAACGCACCGACTGAGCCAACTCAGCGTCAGCTCGCGTAGCACTGCTCGGCGATGCTCACGCAGCCAACACTACTGCAACAACTACTTCGACTACAACTACTACTACTACTCTACCAAGTACGTACGACCAAGAAAATGCGGCTGCTATCGACCATCATCAGCTTACTGCAGAGGTGCCGTCACTTTCTTCCAGTGGCAAGACAGAAGATTCGGATCAAACACAACAAGAACTTCGGTACCCCTGGAAGCAAAGAGCAAGCGCTGCAAGTTGTAGCTATTCATAGTACGTGTATGTACATGTATTTGTTTAGTCAGATAGTAGGTACTATGCCTACCAATAACTGTTTGTAAATAATACATAGGATAAATATGTAGTAATTATTTTACCTGGTTTAAGTTCCGACTGGATGCACCACCTTCATCCATCCAGATCTATTCGGTCCACCAGCACAACCGAACTATCTACTGCCAGAGAGAGCCCGCCATATCCCTCCACTCTCCACTTTGACCATCGTTGGACAGTACATGCAGCGATCCAGCAACATGCCGGACTATTCTCGTCTCCGTGAGTACCAAACGTATATTTACAGTAATGTAGCTACGTATGTAAATTTAGGTAAAGTGCACAAGTGTACGTCATGAATACAACATAATGTATGTACATTTAGGGTATGAAATAAAGTAGCAGTACATAGCAGTAGGAATACCGTCTATTTATGTACAAAAATGTAATCAATGTGTACATAACCACTAGTACGTACGATGTCCTGGTTAGCACGTTTTTGTATAAGTACATTTACAATTACGTAGTACGGTTATGCATGTAGACCAACAACTAAGCTCCATGTACGTACAGTATGTACAGCCAAGTCAGGTTAAAGTACGGCTAAAATTACTTAGCATTTTTAGTTTGTAGCAAGTACAGTACATTGGTACGGTATTCCATACGTATTTTCTGCAACCAAGTGCATTTCGCTGCTAACGTATTCATTGCTTATTTTTATTCTGTGTTCATACGTACAGTAATCTGGCTATGTATCAAGGTTTGTAAATTTATATTTTGTCAATTTGTCCTAATTGGCAATATTTCATTTTTATTTCGGGAGGTATTTTTATTATTTATTGCATTTGCCGCATCTGCCCTTTAAGCCTTCAGTAATTTACCATGTCTTTATTCAATTATTCAATAACACTACGTTTATGCAACTTTGACATTTTTATGTTCATATTTTTGTGTATCTACATAAATAATCGAGCTACTGTATTTAGTGCCACTAATTATTTATTTTGCTCAGAGAGAGATTTAGCTGGCATTGCTATGCATGTCATGTGTACAGTATGTGGAGTATGCATGCTGTTTTCAGAGATTGTAGCTTGAAGAGCACATGAAGCTTGTAGCTTCAACTTCAAGTGGAGAACTGTGAAGCTTCCAGGATCATTTCTGTTTCCTGAGTTGCA
>JASAMW010001540.1:0-62527 GCA_030247985.1 Epsilonema sp. ZAB3_2
GAGTGTAAAAGTGCATTCCTTCCATGCACTATAACACAACATACACTACATTTATGTTACAGCATGAGCACTAAGCCAGCAGTAACACAAGAGTATCGCATTGTACTTCTTTGCACAAAAGTTCACTGATGTTTTTTACTTTGGACAAAATCGCGAAGTGTAAAGTCGCATTCCTCCCACTGTATGTACGTACATAAGTCAACACTAAATTTCTGTTAACCATGAGCATTATGAGCCAGCGCCACTTCTAAGTGGCAGTGCATGTGTGTCAACACTAGATGTGTGGTTCCCTACTGTATACAATCTACCTCAAGTGTATTGTGCATACAGTTTCATCAAACTTTGTCTGGGTCAATTTGCGAGGCCGCAACAAAAACTTATGTAAAAAACTTCGGGTAAGGGTTTAAGAGCCTTTATCTGGAAAAATGGTGTGACTATGTATTATTTTTTGAGTGCACTCTTGTATTTTTTTAGACAATGGGAATGGTAAAAATTACTCGAGGCAGGTAGAAACAGATCTGTCAATCAACATTTTTCTAGGCTAGTGGGTCAATTTTTCACTACGAAAACAGCACGATTCCTTGGTTACTCACAGTCTTCTGTCTGTGATAGACTGTCTAGTTTTTCTTGTCTCACAGTTCAAATTGATTGCCATTTATTTCATCATTCTTTTGGGTCATGCTTTGATCTGCCTCTTCACCAGCATGAGCGATTCACTGTCTTCCATCTGGTCTGAGCCAACACTGGAGGGATTTAAAAAATACCACTACCACTGCCAGTAAAATGTACAGCACGGTACTTGGAACAGCGAGGATGCTGAGTCTCGATTAACTCCTTGCATTTTCAGAGAGGAATAAGCTGCACCATCGCTATTGGAGTGGGGGTAAAAGTGTACTGCATTGTCAAGGATGATGTGATCATTAGCTGGCTGAGAGATTATTTGGCTTCCACATCACCTGGCTAAGATTGATCTGTCTCTTCAACAGCATGAGAGATTCACTATTTTCATCTGCTCAGAGCCAACACTGAAGGAATTTTTAAAAAATGCCACTACAAGTACAACGTGCTATTTGGAAACAGTGAGCAAGCCAAGTCTCGATTGACTCCCTGCGTTTTTGGACAGGAATGTGCTGGCACCATCACTATTGGAGTGGGGGTAAAAGTGTTAACTTCACTGTCAAGGATGATGTGATCATTAAGCTGTTTGAGAGATTGGCTTCTCACGTCACCTGGCTAAAGAAAGGAGAGCCAAGGGAAAAAAAAAAGAAAAGAAAGAAAAGGGATTCCGTTCTCATCGACACAAACAAGAGCACACTCAAAAATAAATAACTGGCACCACATATTTTCATAGAGTTGAGGGATTGCCACTCTCATCTGGACTCTAACCCCTAGGCAATCAAAGTTTGACGAGACGGAGACTGGATGAGATGGGCCGAGACTCTCGGCTCGGTCTCGCCCAAATCCCTGGCGATCCGGCTCGGGCTCGGCTTGACTTTAGAATTTTCACATTCTCGGTCTCGGTCTCACAACTTTTAGGGCCTATTCTAGGCGAGACCGAGACTAGATTGAAATCTCGATTTCACAAGCAATTTCATGCATTTTCGCAGAGATTTCAGCTGCCTATCATCAAAAAATTCTTCTCTGCGGAACTATTTTACCCATGTACTGTAGCAAATAGAAGTCAACCACCTATTCACCACTGTTTTTGCCATTATTATCTTTATCTTAGTCAGACCATTGGAAAAAAACTGAAAACGAAATGCCATAAGTTTTTATACCAATACTTAGTCTCGGTCTCGGTCTCGATCTCGGTCTCGGTCTCAAGTTTAATCTCGGTCTCGATCTCGGTCTCGGAAAAAATGCTAAGTCTCGGTCTCGGTCTCGGTCTCGTTTTCAACAACAATTCAGTCTCGGCCGATCTTGAATACTTACACAATACAGTTGAGGCAGATCGTAGACAGCTACACACACGTAATGAGAACTCCCGGGACTTTTTGGAGAGTACGTAACTGAACGGAGTACAGGAAAATTGCTCTGGGAATTCCCCGGAGTTTCTCATTACGTGTGTGTAGCTGTTGATCTGCCTCAACTGTATTGTGTAAGTATTAGAGATGGGCCGAGACTGGATTGTTGCTGAAAACGAGACCGAGACCGAGACCGAGACTTAGCATTTTTTCCGAGACCGAGATCGAGACCGAGATTAGGAAATTTTGCCGAGACCGAGACCGAGATTGAGACCGAGACCGAGACTAAGTATTGGTATAAAACGCTGCATTTCGTTTTCAGTTTTTCCAATGGTCGTTTTCGATAAAGATAATAATGGCAAAAACAGTGGTGAAATAGGCGGTTGACTTCGGTTTGGCGAGTACATGGGTAAATTCGCTCCGCAGGAGAAATTTTTTCATGATAGGCAGCTGAAATCTCTGCGAAAATGCATGAAATTGCTTGTGAAATCAAGATTTCAATCTGAGCTCGGTCTCGCCTAAAATAGGCCCTAAAAAGTTGTGAGACCGAGACCTGAATGCGAAAATTCTTGAAAGTCGAGACCGAGACCGAGACCGAGATCGCTAAAAATGACCGAGATTCCCAGACTTATAACGAGACGAGAGTCTCGGCCCATCTCTAGTAAGTATACAGTCTCGTCAAACTTTGATTGCCTCAGGGGTTAGAGTCCAGATGAGAGTGCGAAATTCCCTCAACTCTATGAAAATATGTGGTGCCAGTTATTTATTCTTGAGTGTGCTCTTGTTTGTGTAGAATAGAAACGGGAGAAGAGAGAAATCACTCACCATTTTTCCAGCTACACTGGAAAAAGCCAGGAATATCTACAGTGTTTATCTCTCATTTTTTTCTTAGCAAATCCAGAAACTTTGGCTATGCCTTCTTCTTAGCCAGGTGACGTGGAAGCCAATCTCTCAAACAGCTTAATGATCACATCATCCTTGACAGTGAAGTTAACACTTTTACCCCCACTCCAATAGTGATGGTGCCAGCACATTCCTGTCCAAAAACGCAGGGAGTCAATCGAGACTTGGCTTGCTCACTGTTTCCAAATAGCACGTTGTACTTGTAGTGGCATTTTTTAAAAATTCCTTCAGTGTTGGCTCTGAGCAGATGAAAATAGTGAATCTCTCATGCTGTTGAAGAGACAGATCAATCTTAGCCAGGTGATGTGGAAGCCAAATAATCTCTCAGCCAGCTAATGATCACATCATCCTTGACAATGCAGTACACTTTTACCCCCACTCCAATAGCGATGGTGCCAGCTTATTCCTCTCTGAAAATGCAAGGAGTTAATCGAGACTTAGCATCCTCGCTGTTCCAAGTACATGCTGTACATTTTACTGGCAGTGGTAGTGGTATTTTTTAAATCCCTCCAGTGTTGGCTCAGACCAGATGGAAGACAGTGAATCGCTCATGCTGGTGAAGAGGCAGATCAAAGCATGACCCAAAAGAATGATGAAATAAATGGCAATCAATTTGAACTGTGAGACAAGAAAGACCAGACAGTCTATCACAGACAGAAGACTGTAGTAACCAAGGAATCGTGCTGTTTTCGTAGTGAAAAATTGACCCACTAGCCTAGAAAAATGTTGATTGACAGATCCTGCCTCGAGTAATTTTTACCATTCCCCATTGTCTAAAAAAATACAAGAGTGCACTCGAAAAATAATCATAGTCACACCATTTTTCCAGATAAAGGCTCTTAAACCCTTACCGAAGTCTTTTACATAAGTTTTTGTTACGGGCCTCGCAAATTGACCCAGACAAAGTTTGATGAAAACTGTATGCACAATACACTTGAGGCAGATTGTATACAGTAGGGAACCATGACATTCATGTCTGACCATGCACTGCCACTTAGAAGTGGCGCTGGCTCATAACGAAACTCATGGTTAACAGAAATTTAGTGTTCACTTATGTACGTACATACAGTGGGAGGAATGCGACTTTACACTTCGCGACTTTGTCTAAAGTAAAAAACATCAGTGAACTATACAATATTTGTGCAAGAAAGTACAATGCGATACTCTTGTGTTACTGTGGTTAGTGCTCATGCTGTAACATAAATGCAGTGTATGTTGTGTTATAGTGCATAGAAGCAATGCACTTTTACAATCCACGGTCCACGGTGGAATGCAATTGTTCAACCAGAGGTGGCAGTATGCATGGAAGAATTCGCGATTTTCTCTGAAGTAATAAAAATCTGTACATATTTTTTCTGCAAAGCCAATAGCTAAACTAGCTTACTGAAAGCAATTCCGCCAATACTGTGTTAACATTTTTTCCATTTTTGCCATTTGCAAATGCCATGACTAGCTATGTAATCTGGATTTACAAAACACCATGCAATTTTTTATTTTAAATTTAAATAAAAACCGTGCTAACCTTTTTTTCAACATTCACCATTCACAATAACTAGCTAACCTGGGTTTTACAAAATGCCATAACAATATTTTTATTTCTTTAAATTTATTTTAGATAGAACTAACAATATAATAGCTGAACCATGTTTCTATAGTACCCACGACTAACCTTTGCTAAACTGATCATGAACGACTATGGTTTCAGCTGTTATATGGTTAGTTCAATTAAAATAAATGTTAAAAATAAAAATAAAAAATTTGAAAAATAAAATAAAAAATTTAACCTTGACATGCAAACCTCAGCTAACCAAAGGTTAGTCGTGGGTACTATAGAAACATGGTTCAGCTGTTATATTGTTAGTTCTATCTAAAATAAATTTAAAGAAATAAAAATATTGTTATGGCATTTTGTAAAACCCAGGTTAGCTAGTCATTGTGAATGGTGAATGTTGAAAAAAGGTTAGCACGGTTTTTATTAAATTTAAAATAAAAAATTGCATGGTGTTTTGTAAAATCCAGATTACATAGCTAGTCATGGCATTTGCAAATGGCAAAAATGGAAAAAATGTTAACACAGTATTGGCGAAATTGCTTTCAGTAAGCTAGTTTAGCTATTGGCTTTGCAGAAAAAATATGTACAGATTTTTATTACTTCAGAGAAATCGCGAATTCTTCCATGCATACTGCCACCTCTGGTTGAACAATTGCATTTCACTGTGGACAGTGGAGTGTAAAAGTGCATTCCTTCCATGCACTATAACACAACATACACTGCATTTATGTTACAGCATGAGCACTAAGCCAGCAGTAACACAAGAGTATCGCATTGTACTTCTTTGCACAAATATTGTATAGTTCACTGATGTTTTTTACTTTGGACAAAATCGCGAAGTGTAAAGTCGCATTCCTCCCACTGTATGTACATACATAAGTCAACACTAAATTTCTGTTAACCATGAGCATTATGAGCCAGCGCCACTTCTAAGTGGCGGTGCATGTGTGTCAACACTAGATGTGTGGTTCCCTACTGTATACAATCTGCCTCGAGTGTATTGTGCATACAGTTTCATCAAACTTTGTCTGGGTCAATTTGCGAGGCCGCAACAAAAACTTATGTAAAAAAACTTTGGGTAAGGGTTTAAGAGCCTTTATCTGGAAAAATGGTGTGACTACGTATTATTTTTTGAGTGCACTCTTGTATTTTTTTAGACAATGGGAATGGTAAAAATTACTCGAGGCAGGTAGAAACAGATCTGTCAATCAACATTTTTCTAGGCTAGTGGGTCAATTTTTCACTACGAAAACAGCACGATTCCTTGGTTACTGCAGTCTTCTGTCTGTGATAGACTGTCTGGTCTTTCTTGTCTCACAGTTCAAATTGATTGCCATTTATTACATCATTCTTTTGGGTCATGCTTTGATCTGCCTCTTCACCAGCATGAGCGATTCACTGTCTTTCATCTGGTCTGAGCCAACACTGGAGGGATTTAAAAAAAATGCCACTACCACTGCCAGTAAAATGTACAGCGTGTATTTGGAACAGCGAGGATGCTAAGTCTCGATTAACTCCTTGCATTTTCAGAGAGGAATAAGCTGGCACCATCGCTATTGGAGTGGGGGGTAAAAGTGTACTGCATTGTCAAGGATGATGTGATCATTAGCTGGCTGAGAGATTATTTGGCTTCCACATCACCTGGCTAAGATTGATCTGTCTCTTCAACAGCATGAGAGATTCACTATTTTCATCTGCTCAGAGCCAACACTGAAGGAATTTTTAAAAAATGCCACTACAAGTACAACGTGCTATTTGGAAACAGTGAGCAAGCCAAGTCTCGATTGACTCCCTGCGTTTTTGGACAGGAATGTGCTGGCACCATCACTATTGGAGTGGGGGTAAAAGTGTTAACTTCACTGTCAAGGATGATGTGATCATTAAGCTGTTTGAGAGATTGGCTTCCACATCACCTGGCTAAGAAGAAGGCATAGCCAAAGTTTCTGGATTTGCTAAGAAAATGAGAGATAAACACTGTAGATATTCCTGGCTTTTTCCAGTGTAGCTGGAAAAATGGTGAGTGCATTTCTTTCCCGTTTCTATTCTACACAAACAAGAGCACACTCAAAAATAAATAACTGGCACCACATATTTTCATAGAGTTGAGGGAATTGCGCACTCTCATCTGCACTCTAACCCCTGAGGCAATCAAAGTTTGACGAGACTGTATACTTACTAGAGATGGGCCGAGACTCTCGGTCTCGGTCTCGGTCTCGGAAATCTCGGTCATTTTTGGCGATCTCGGTCTCGGTCTCGGTCTCGACTTTAGAATTTTCACATTCTCGGTCTCGGTCTCACAACTTTTAGGGCCTATTTTAGGCGAGACCGAGACTAGATTGAAATCTTGATTTCACAAGCAATTTCATGCATTTTCGCAGAGATTTCAGCTGCCTATCATGAAAAAATTTCTCCTGCGGAGCGATTTTACCCATGTACTGTAGCAAATAGAAGTCAACCACCTATTCACCACTGTTTTTGCCATTATTATCTTTATCGAAAACGACCATTGGAAAAACTGAAAACGAAATGCCATAAGTTTTTATACCAATACTTAGTCTCGGTCTCGGTCTCGATCTCGGTCTCGGTCTCGGCAAAATTTCCTAATCTCGGTCTCGATCTCGGTCTCGGAAAAAATGCTAAGTCTCGGTCTCGGTCTCGGTCTCGTTTTCAGCAACAATCCAGTCTCGGCCCATCTCTAATACTTACACAATACAGTTGAGGCAGATCGTAGACAGCTACACACACGTAATGAGAAAACTCCCGGGGAATTCCCTGTAAGTCTGAAAAACGCTCATGCTGAAAGAGAAATAATGTGGCATTGTGTAATTGTATGTACGTACATACATAGCGGGAGGAAGGTGACTTTACACTTCACTCGCTGCAGTGAAATCAATCACATTTTTTATGAACGGAGTGACACTATAATATGCAGGAAGAATTCGCGACACGATATTGTCCAAAGTGAGAAAAAGTCACTGAGCCGAAAAGGTGTCAGTATTAGTCAATGTTTGGTGGTGCCAGTAAGTACGTAACTGTCTTTGGAGAAAAGAATTTGGGGTTGTAGTTCAATGTCTTATTTACTGTTTCATCGACTTACATCAAAAAATTTTCTTCGATTTATTCCAACATTGGACATTCAAGATCATGGCGAAAAAGTGTCTGTGGCATAAATTTGTGTATTCAATCTGGCAGTAATTCTTGATCGACTTTTATTGTACCACCATGTTCATTGAATATTCCAAATTTCTTCGATGGTTGGACATTCAGATGGTGAAAAATAGTGTGTGGGGTATCAAGATCTTTCGTGTGTGATCGCGCTCGTGCATGAAAAACAAAGTCCGCTAGATCTTGATAGCTCAACAGGTACTCCGCTGTCACTACTGCTGCTGCTGATGGATGGGTAAAGTGTCAGCCATACGTATGCGCGTATTGCTGTCTGTACTGTTGCTGCTGATGGATGGGTAAGCAATAAATAGTGTCGGGCAAGAAAACTTCCGGGGAATTCCCTGTAAGTCTGAAAATGCTCATGGTGAAACAGAAATAATGCAGTATTGTGTAATGTACATACAGAGTGTCTCAAAATAAACCGAACACTTTTCCGTGCATTTAACTCTGGAACCACACGTTAGATTTTTATGCGGTTTCTTGTATTTAGTAGCCAAGGCTTTAACTTAGACGTGTACAAAATTTCAGCTACTTGGTCCACGTACTTCAGAAATTACGACCGTTTGAATCTCGAAGCTCAAAATCGACGTTTTTCTTCAGTATGGAGAAAATCTCGGTCTTAATTTTCAAGATACCCAGTTCAATGCGTTTGCTACGCTGGCACTGGGGCTAATGCATGAGATACACATTTCCTTGCATTTTGGGGCACCTTTCTTCAATTCGAGACTAATTTCATTTTGGACCATGCACAGAATTACCCCTAAATCGGCACTACCAGCTCGAAAAACCCTCGTTTTTAACCGTAAGAGAAAGGATGTGTTTGAGCAGCTTTCACTAGGCCTATGAAGCTAAAATTTTGCACACATCTAAGTTGAAGCCTTGGCTACTAAACACAAAAAACCGCATGAAAATCTAACGTGTGGTTCCAGAGTTATATGCGCGGAAAAGTGTTCGGTTTATTATGAGACACCCTGTACATAGTGGGAGTCTAGGCAGCAGTTCGTTCATACCTTTTTGGCAAGTCGGTTGGTATTGTCAAGGCCGTTGTGCCGGCGTCGTTTCAAAGGGGTGTCGGGCGTATGTGTGATAGAAGAATTCTCGATTTTGTCCATGATTTTTACTAAACTACGCAATGCGCTAAAATGTCTAGCTGAGAGCAATGTCTAGGCAGCAGTTCGTTCGTACCTTTTTGGCAAGCCAGTTGGTATTGTCAAGGCCGGTGTCCCGGCGTCGTTTCAAGGGGGTGTCGGGCGTATGTGTGATAGAATAATTCGCGATTTTGTCCATGCTTATTGCTAAACTACGCAATGCGATAAAATGTGAGCCATCGCCACCACTTCTATACTACTAAACGCCCTTTACTAGAGCTCTCACGGGTAGGCATTTTGCATTGATCCGGGTCCGGGTCCGGGTTTTCAAACCATGTACCCACGGGTTCCGGGTCTGGGTCGGGTAGTAGGAATATTAGCTGTTACGTACACGTGTTAGTGTACGTACGTACATGTACAGCATACTGTGTGGAACAGTACGAACTGTACGTACGTACGTTACGTACATACATATGAAATAGACTGTATATAACAATGTTCATTTGAAAGAATACATAACCTCCAGGTGGGAAATTTGGAAAAATATAGCTCAATATTTCGTGTGAATGTCGAAATTCGAAAATAACTGTCCTCTATTCTTGAGAAAATTTCAGAAAATGCTCAAACTACATCGAGCAGAAAGCCAAAATTGTGCGAAATTGTACACCTTAGACCCGACCCGGATTTTCCCCTATTTTTCTGGGTCCGGGTCCGGGTCCGGGTAGCAAAAAAAGCCGGGTTTTCCCGGGTCCGGGTTCCGGGTCTGGGTACCCGTGAGAGCTCTACCCTTTACAAGTGGGTTTTCTCTGCGAGGAGGCAAAATCGCGTCGAGACAGGTGGGTGGGATCGATTCAGCATGTAAAACTGCATAGGTTCACCGAAGGAAATTTGAAAAATCGATCCTCGCCTTCACTATGGGCAAATCTTTGCCGCATCCGCTCTTTAATTAAAATTTATATTTTATTATGAATTTAATTTTATATTTCGTAATTGATTGTATATAGGGTAACATGGGGTAAACCCGGCCCCCCAAGCAGTTCTCAGGAACCAATAGAGATGGCACGATATATCGATATCGTATCGAAAAAGTCGATATATCGCCCATTTTTCAAATATCGTATCGATATCGATATCGAATTTTTTGGTGAAAAATTTATCGTATCGTATCGATATCGAATTTTTCAAGCTGAAAAATATCGATATCGTATCGTTATCGAATTTCATTGCACCCAGAAATATCGTATCGTATCGATATCGAATTTTGGTCAAAAAATTTATCGAATTTCGATATTTTTTGTTCGTACATATTCTACATGCATTTATTACAGTCAATGCAGCGTAATTGTATTATGTATGCTGGGCTTGGGCTAGTTCAGTGGCATCTGGCATGAGGTAATGCCCAACAAGGCCACCAAACCAGGACAGCACCTGACACAATGCCAGAGTAAGGAAGGGAACTCATGGTGCTGAGCTTAAGATGGAAGATCTGATGTACTGTATATAGATGAAAGTGCCCAATAGAAAAGCCCATGTTGTCTAAATTTAACCTTATCAGCCAGTTTGCCACCCCATGAGAGCTCTCAATTGGCAGATTCAATGTCATGGGCCTATTTTCCAGCATGTACATAGCTCGTCTCACCACCCACACTCTGAGAATGACTGATTTTAGTGACATAAAAATATCGTATCGTATCGTCAAATATCGACTTTTTGCAGCTCAAAAATATCGTATCGTCTCGATATCGATTTTTCCACAACCCAAAAATATCGTACTGTAAACCATGAAATTTTCGAACGCATGTAATTTTCGAACAATTCGAACAAAAAACTTTTGTTCGAAAATTACATGGTTCGAACTTTTTGTATGTTGAACAAATTTATTTGCAAAAGTACCATAGACATCCTAAGTACACAACATACACCACCCTACTGTATGGTACGGTACACACATACTAGTGGTCGGCATTGTATGCAAAAATTATTTTGTATTGTATTGTATTTGTATCCCTACATATTGTATTGTTATTGTATTGTATCTGCAACATGGGGCCCGTTTTGTTTTGTTTTTGTATATTGTATTGTATGTTCACACGGGTGCAAATGAGGAATATGTTGTCCAAAAATATTAGCAAAATCTGAAGTTTTCTTCCAGATGTAGTGATTGCAGCTACTGACCACTGCTGGAAAGTGGAAAGTCGTTTTCAAGCATTTTTGACATAAAGCTCACTGACTTTAGAGATCGAAAAACGTTGCAGATAACCTGTGCGAAGGTCAAAATGGCCTTTTGAAGATACAAAATCATACAATATGTTGCACTGCCAATATTGTATTGTATTGTATTTTGTATCCCAGATGGGAAATGAGTTTGTTTTGTATTGTATTGTATACAATATGCGTGCAATACAATACGCAATGCGCTAAAATGTCTAGCTGAGAGCAATGTCTAGGCAGCAGTTCGTTCGTACCTTTTTGGCAAGCCAGTTGGTATTGTCAAGGCCGGTGTCCCGGCGTCGTTTCAAGGGGGTGTCGGGCGTATGTGTGATAGAATAATTGTACTCGTTTCGCAACAAATTGCGCGAAAACGTTACGAAACAAGCTGTACAAGTGGGTTTTCTCTGCGAGGAGGCAAAATCGCGTTGAGACATGGGGGTGGGATCGATTCAGCATGTAAAACTGCATAAGTTCACCGAAGGAAATTTGAAAAATCGATCCTCGCCTTCTGTGGTGACGCACAGCGTCATATTGGCAGAAAAGAGCATTGCAAAACGATATTTGTGAAACATGCATAGAGTAGGAAAAATGACTATGAATAAGCTAGCCTAAACATAGCAAGCCGCGCTTTCTGTTCATAATGTTAGGTGTGATATGATTTGTACTTCTCGATCTTATTGCTCCATACTATACGGTTGCTGAATACTACTTCTCTCTTGGAAACACACTTCACTTGTTTTCCAAAGTGGCGCAGTCAGTTTGCTACGAATCTAGCGATTCTACTTTGTGGGATGCCTCATTGCAATTCTCGTTTTCGGGGAGGGGGTCCCTGCAGGAGCAATACTTCAACTCAGCAACCACACCAATTTCATCAAATGGCAATGATGACACCAGGAATTGGTTCAACTAAACATCTCACCACAGAGGAAATTGCTGCCCTGGACAAGCAGCTCAACGAACTGTATCTGCAACTGGTCATGATGCCGAACGTCCTAGATTTACCAAGAAATGGTCCAACTACTCAAAATCCTCCAGGCGCTGAATTCATCAAAAATCAGACTTCAATTTGCCAGGATATACTGAACATTGCGGACCGCTTAATCGACATTTGCTACAACTACAACCTACAATTTGATGAATACTTCAGCAACTTGTTCATTGTCACCGCTTTGTCCAAGTTTACAAAACCAGCTTTCAATGAAATGCTCACTACAATCATGAATCAACCTCCAAACATTGATCGCTATCAAATCCTCTACCAGCTGCTTGAAACTCGCGAAAATTTCTCCATGCTTGACATACCTAACATTCGCCCTGAGCTAACAACTCCATCAACTGGCAATTGCAAACGCATTCAAGCATACAGTGACATTTGCCAGCATGGCACTCAAGGACAAATCGACTGGGAGTCTCCATCTCCACAACAACTGCAACAAAAGGCAACTCAACACAACGCTTCTACAACTGATGCAAAGCCCAGCTCCTCCAACAACACTCCAAGCACTGGAGCAAAGAAGAAAATTGCAAAGTCGCCTCAACCACAACAACGCTCCACCGTCATGGACCCAACAGAAAAGAAAAAATCCTACAAGCAGCCAATTGCTCCACAACCACAACAAACTTCATCTGCCACAACAATTGCAACTGCTGCAACAACTTCAGCACATCCTCAGTCACTCAGCTGCAAACCATGTGCTTTTTGTGGTGGCCAGCATTTCAATGCAATGTGCCCTACCTACTCATCCAGGAAGCAAAGGAAAGACATTCTCATCAAACAGCACAAATGCTTCAGGTGTTTCTCAAGCAATCACCAAATTAGCGACTGCAACAAACCACCAAGAATTTGCTACAACTGTGGAAACACTGGACACCACCGTCTTCTTTGCAAGGAACCTGACAAACGATCAGCTACTCAGCAAAAGACAATGCACTTCAACAATGTCAAAGCTTCTCACTTCTTCAAAGCCCTGGCCGACTTACTGGGATTCCCACTGCATCTACGTTCAAAAAAAGCTTCAGCGACGAAAATCAGGCTCAAATGTCACCTAATTCAACCCATCACCACTCGCCGCCACACTTCTTTGCTGCTGGGAGTGTGGTGACGCACAGCGTCATATTGGCAGAAAAGAGCATTGCAAAACGATATTTGTGAAACATGCATAGAGTAGGAAAAATGACTATGAATAAGCTAGCCTAAACATAGCAAGCCGCGCTTTCTGTTCATAATGTTAGGTGTGATATGATTTGTACTTCTCGATCTTATTGCTCCATACTATACGGTTGCTGAATACTACTTCTCTCTTGGAAACACACTTCACTTGTTTTCCAAACCTTCACTATGGGAAATCTTTGCCACATCTGCCCTTTAAGCAGTTACCCATTTTTTCGGCCTCCATAAAATTCAAACCCATACAACCATTCTTCTCCATGTCCAAAACAACGATTACGAAATACTCAGACACGCAGAAACAACACACAACCCCCCCTCAGACTTCAAACATGAAACAATAACAAATAAAACAAACACACGTGAATGCTCACTGCTGATTGGCTGTTCCATCATGACGTCATGACATCACCCCACACAACCGACGCACCGCACGACTCTACTGAGTGGTGGAGAGAAAAAATTATTCAAGAAGGGCTTTTAGACAGATATACCCTGCTGGCGCGATGGGCGAGTGGATAAGTGTCGCGTGTTATGATCAGGAGGTCGGTGGCTCGAACCCAGCCTGGGATGGAAGGGAAATTTTTCAGGATTATTTCCGCCTGCTCCAGTACTGATCTTTTAAAGCTTTAAAGAGGGCCCCGCACAAAAAGTATCCTGGTCGCGAAACATAAAATTTCCCTCAAAATCATGTAGCCGAGCCCCTAAAACTCTGGTAGGTTCACTTGTTACATGTGCATAGAACAAAACACAATAGTTATTGCTGGTATGCTTTTGTATGGGAAGCAGCATCTGGCTTGGGTTTGAATTGTGCGCCCTTTCTCTACATTAGCGCTGAATGGCTGGCTGGCGGCTTTCCTATCCTCCCGTCTTGTTTTACCGCACACGCAAGCCGCAGCCTGACTGCCTGCAGTTTGTTGCCTTCTCTCTCTCTTTCGCTTCTCTTCTCTTCCGCCCCACTCACCAGCCAGCACACGCGCAGCACATACCACACACACAAGAGGCATGCAACAACAAGACAAGCCTCCATAACTTTTCAACGAGTCGAGGGATCGAGCTCGGTTTTTTTTTTAAAAGACAGAAAATGTAAAGATCTTGGCAAAGTGGTCCGAGCACTTTTTGCGTTTAAGGCCTCTGACACCCTTAAAATTGCGATTTTGTGGTAAAAATATTTGCAAAGTTCCAACGCATACTCCTCCCTGGACTTTTTTCAGATCTGACTGGTAGGTATACCAAAAGATAGATCTCACTCTACTCTCGATACGAATTTTTTTAGATTTTTAAAATTCGCTTTCGTTCTCGAGTTATGAGCTGTCAAAGTTGGCTGTTTTTATGTTTGGCTTTAGCAATACTTAAGGACGCGACAGACAGCTGATTTGAGTGCCTGCCGCACTGTAGAGGCCACATATAGTCATATAGCATTACCATTCGATTCGCCTTCAAAAGAGCTATCGATTGCTGGCCACTGCGACATGCTTATGCCTGATTCACATAGTAAAAAATGCATTCACATAGACGAAAGTTGCAAAAAGGTGCTATTTTTCCAAAGTTGATGACTTGTAGGCTTGTGACATACCATTAGATTCGTCTATGCAAGATCTATCGATTGAAAACAATTTCTACATGCTCGTTTCCAATATGCCTGATTCACATAGTTCTTAGTTATTGACATAATTTACATAATTATAAAAGAAAACAAAAATTAGCTAAATGTAGGCATATGGGATACCATTCGATTCGTCTTCAAAAGATCTATCGATTGCTGCCCACTGCGACATGCTCATGCCTGATTCACATAGTAAAAAATGCATTCACATTGATGAAAGTCGCAAAAAGGTGTTATATTCTTCAGTTTGGCGATTTGTAGGCATGTGACATACCATTCGATTCATCTTTGCAAGATCTATCAGTTGGGAATAATTTCTACATGCTTGTACCCAATATGCCTAATTCACATAGTTCTAATGTATACACATAGGCACAAAATAAAACAAAAATTGGCTAAATGTAGTCACGTGATATACCATTCAATTCATCTTGACAAGGTCTACCTATGTCTTGCATTTCTTACTAACCAACTCCTCGCTCATACCTGATTCACATAGTCTAATTAAATTCACATAGGCTCAATTCCACTCAAAAACAAAGAAACATCCTGTGTAATTTATAATGTGTCTCGAAGTTCCACTAGCGCATCTCGTCAACTTGAGCTCAGTTTGTTTTTAAAGAATTGCATTTCATGTGTTATGCACATTCACATACTCAATCTCCTCTCAAAAACATAAAAAATGTTCCATGTAGTGTATTATGTATGTCGAGGTTCCACTAGCACATCTCGTCAACTCGAGCTCGGTTTTTCAAAGATTTGTATGCATTTGTAATGCACATTCACATAAGGCTCAATTCCTCTCAAAAACATAGAAATGTCCCATGTAGGTATATCCCCTAATTTATGTTTATAATGTATCTTGAGGTCCGTTAGCACATCTCGTCAACTCAAGCTCAGTTTTTAAAAGATTTGTATGCATGTGTTAAAACAAAATGTATCGATTGGGAACAATTTTGACATGCTTGTACCGTATTTACCTATATGGGGCTATGCATAGGGGGGGATATGCATAGGGCATTTTTTATGTTTTTGAGAGGTGCGCAGAGGCATATTTTTTAGGTCAAAAGCACGTGTTTTAGGGCATAATTGAGGTCAAAACAGGGTTATTCTAGCACAATACACCCCCAAGCAGGCTTATAGGCACCTTAGCTTGGTGTGGGAGTGGCTATGGGTAGCTTATGACCAGCTTATGTAGGTAGGTTCAGGTACTGTACAGTACATATGGGGCTATGCATAGGGGGGGGGGGGGGGGCTATGCATAGGGCATTTTTTATGTTTTGCCAATATGGGGCTATGCATAGGGGGGGGCTATGCATAGGGGGGCTATGCACAGGTAAATACGGTATCCTATATGCTTCTCACATATCGAGTAGACGTGGCAGGAACCAGTGGAGAAGTGCTCCTAAGGAGCACGAAGGAAGTGAGCGAGAGGCTCACTAGCCTGCAGATGCTTATGGGGTTGACGGCGCAGAAACCAGAAGGTTCCAACCGCCCATCGCTGCCGAAACTTGCTACCCCTCCGAGTTGACAGCCTCTCGCACAATCTGCTGCTGTCTGACTGGTGCGGGCATACTTTTGCCCATTCCCAATCATGGCAAACAAAACTCTTCAATGACCTTTGTTGCCTCTCGCCTGCTTCTGTATGCCTGATCACATGCAAAACGCTGGATCCAAACCATAATATTTGGTCATCTTAACTAGGTAATATATGTATGTAAACATGTACATGCTGGTACATAATATGATGCAACAAAAAACCTTGAGCATTAGTTCAAAGACAAAAAAATGTGATGTTTCCTCAAGAGCAGAACATACATACATACCTGTAAAGATTTCATGTCTTATAGCTAATAGCTTATAGCTGTTTATCCTGAACAACAGCAAGTGATAACTTCAGCTGAAACTTGATTCCAAAGCCGATATTTTGAATCGAGAAGATCGAACCCTGGTGGACCTCTCGCCTTCTATTTGGCAAGAAACGTGTGAAACGGCTGGTCACATTGGAGGCCATTATTGAATGGGTACGTATGTACTGTACTACATGCGAATGCACATGCGAGAAAGAACAAACATCCGTACAATACATATGCACATACTTATTCATAATGCTGCATGGATCAGGCATACAGAAGCAGGCGAGAGGCAACAAAGGTCATTGAAGAGTTTTGTTTGCCATGATTGGGAATGGGCAAAAGTATGCCCGCACCAGTCAGACAGCAGCAGATTGTGCGAGAGGCTGTCAACTCGGAGGGGTAGCAAGTTTCGGCAGCGATGGGCGGTTGGAACCTTCTGGTTTCTGCGCCGTCAACCCCATAAGCATCTGCAGGCTAGTGAGCCTCTCGCTCACTTCCTTCGTGCTCCTTAGGAGCACTTCTCCACTGGTCCATACCCGTGTGATGAACGAAATCTCAAAATTCGCCCTCGTTGAGGAGTTATACAGGCTGTTTACTATAATATGCAACCTCTAAAATGCTTATAACTTCTGTATTAGGAGAGGAATTTCAACCAGGTTTTTTTTTTATTAGAAACTTGAAAATATGCCTGACAATCTTGCAAAATTTCATTGATGGGTCTTAAGTACGAAGGGAATTATGAAGCCTCAAACATTGGGGTCAAAATAGGCAGTAGCGCGAGAAGCGCTCGATTTTTGAAGTCCACGTGGAAGGAGGTGTGCTGTTCCGCTCCATTCAAGCATCCATTCGGATCTTCTGCAGTTTACAATGCCAAAACATAAAGGAAACAGTGCCGCCATCCCTATGAACATGCTTGAAAAAGAGTCTTTCCAGAGTTTTGAAGACAGCTGCACAGGTGCTGGAGGACAGAGGCGGGCACGTCGAAAAATCGGACCTGAAAAGGCGTCGCTTGTTTCTTCGTTAATAGTGCGTGTACGTTAATGAAATTTTGCATGCTTGTCAGGCATATTTTCAAGTTTCTAATAAAAAACCCCTGGTTGAAATTCCTCTCTTAATACAGAAGTTATAAGCATTTTAGAGGTTGCATATCATAGTAAACAGCCTGTACATGCGCAAACCCTCCTGACCCGTTTTTAAGGCGAAAATTACATAAAATGCATTTTTTTAGGTTCCAGTGGACGCAGCTGGCTGAAATTTTGTACACACATACCCCCTGTGGGACCCTACCTGCAGGGAAAGTTTTAGCCTTCTAGCCCTCTTCACACTGGAGTTATGGCGTTTTGAAGTCAATTTTCATGCAAAGTGGGGCTATTTGGTTTTTAGGGTATATGCCTATAGCTCATCAGATACAGCACCGGCCGCTCTGAAAATTTTTATCCCTTTAGGTAACCCATGGCCATTATAGTTTACAAAATAAAAAAAGAAAAAATTCAGTAGTGGCCCAAAAATGAGAACAGTCCTCATGAATAGTCAAAAAATCAGAAAAATGTTCCCACCTGTTTCTATTACTCAAGATAAATGAGCAATACCACTGGAGCTTCTTCCTAAAAAGTAACCTATCTTATGTAGAATTTGAAGAAGCTCCAGTGGTATTGCTCATTTATCTTGAATAATAGAAAAAGGTGGGAACATTTTTTCTGATTTTTTGACTATTCATGAGGACCATTCTCATTTTTGGGCCACTACCGAATTTTTTCTTTTTTTATTTTTGTAAACTATAATGGGTTACCTGAAGGGATAAAAATTTTCAGAGCGGCCGGTGCTGTATCTGATGAGCTATAGGCATATACCCTAAAAACCAGCTAGCCCCAGTTTGCATGAAAATTGACTTCAAAACGCCATAACTCCAGTGTGAAGAGGGCTAGAAGGCTAAAACTTTCCCTGCAGGTAGGGTCCCACAGGGGGTATGTGTGTACAAAATTTCAGCCAGCTGCGTCCACTGGAACCTATAAAGAATGCATTTTATGTAATTTTCGCCTTAAAAACGGGTCAGGAGGGTTTGCGCATGTATAACTCCTCAACGAGGGAGAATTTTGAGATGCGGTTTTTTGCATTCGATTCCCCATGTGTTGTAGTGCTTATTTATGAAGCGAACAGGAAATGTGAATTTTGAGGGTGTCCGGCCTCCTATAGTCAGACTCTCACACGACTCAGAGACAGAAACCTTGCCTTAAAATGCGATTTTAGGTGGGGTTGAGAATTGCGCGGACAGGGGGTACACTTTGCGATTGGCGCTACCGATACCGGCTGATAGAGGAGGACATGACGGATCGCCCACAAAAAAACCGGGCGAAATCCGTCCACAATTGACGGAGTTATTCACGTTCAAAGTCGGACAACCCCGTTTTTTCAGGATTTTGCACGTTTTCAGGGGTAATTTGCCCCACAGTGGGGCTAGGAGGCAGAAATTTTGTACACACAGAGTACCCATGGGGGTACAGGTCTGTGCAAAATTTGAGTGCTCTAGGTGCTCTGGGTGTCTAGATACAGCACCCGATACTGTAATTTAGCGAAAACACCTACATGCTGTTCAAGCATTCAACTGGCGCGGAAATTTTTTGCTTTCCGTGTGCCGGCTGTTTTTTTCTCTCATTTTGTAGCCCCAACTGTCCTCTTCAAAATGAGGTACCTGCCGACTATGAGACACAATGGGAAATTTGGCTAGGACGCGCTCAAAGGTTGCCAAGTTGAGTGAAAATCGCCAAATCTGGCGTTTTCAAAAGCGCGCGTTTTCCACAAGTGCGCGTTTATTGATTTTTTCGAAATTCCTGCAGTACGCCGGACGCGCCGGACGTATCCCCTCTCGATCCACCTGTTTGAGGGACTTGATGTGTTCACATCTGTCCGTCCGTCCGTATGTACCTACATACGTAACGTACGTACATAATAAAAACGATAACGATGACGCAACAAATGGATAAAGCATGGATCGAGGGTGGATCGTGGATGGTGGCATAACATGCACATGTACATACGTACGTACTAACTTGTAATTGTGATGGATCCGATGTCTTCGTTGTGGAGTGTGAATACAGAGCAAAATAGCAGCCATGGTGAACGGGAAAGTTAGGCCCCGCATCCTCTCCGGATACAGAAAGGACGGGGATTTCCCCGTCCTTCTTCCCCGTCCTTCTTGCAGTCCTTCTTGTCGAAAAGGACCGCGGAAGCTCCTCCAATAAACCCAACAGACAGAAAAAAACTTGTGCTGTCAATCATCGTGAGTTGTGTTGGTTGGGGCAATAAACGATGGGCGCTGGTTCGCTATTTGAACCTGTCTTCTCTTTCCTCGCTCGCGCGCCACTAATAAAAGTAAGGCAAGATTTCTGGGAGCTGTGCGATCTTCGTGGACAGGGTCAATTTTCACCGGGTGGGGCGAATGCAGGAATAAGTAGACTAGGTGTTGGTCTTCCAGAAACAAAAAAGCGAATTGAAAAATTCGCCCTGTGTGGCGAGCTAAACACGCCCAAAGTACGGCAAGTCGAAAAAACGCCGAAATTGACCCTTTTCTCCAGATATTTCCGGTTCCAGTGGAGCGATCCGGCTGATTTTTTGTACACACATAGCCCCCATGGGACCCTACTTGCTTGCAAAATTTCAGCGCTCTACGCCTCTTGGAACATAAGTTAGAGCTGTTTGAAGTTCGAAAATTAGGGTAGCGGGATTCGCGATTTGGCAGGAATATGTGAATAGCGCATCATGTTGTGAATCGGCCGCTCTAATTTTTCGCTCAGTTTTTAGGGACGATCTTACTCTATGTAAACATGGAAAAAACAAAAATTCCATAGTGGTCTGAGCTCGAGCTAGAGGGGCCTGAATACCGTAATGTAGGCAGAGAAAAAAGTCAATTTCTACATACGGAGCGTGACGCGACGTCGGTCACGTTTCAGGTGCTCGCTTTCAAATTTCCCGTATCATACGCCATCTCATGGGCACTTTTTCATGAGATCAACTGGAAACAACAACTTCCGCCAGCATTCATGCGGCTGAAAATGCATTCAACGTGCTTTTATCATGCTTTTATTAGTCATTGGCTCATTGCCGTGTTTGAGCCAATGTGAATGTACGCAGCAGTTGCATAATTCCTGCGGTCTTCGCAGCTTCCTTCCTCGTTCTTTGCCTGAAATGGCTGCATATGACGTGCTATTTGCCCAGTTTTCACGCCCCTAATCCCTGTTCTGGGCTTATTCGGCCCTGTTGTTGCCGTATTTGTGCACGCTCAGCGTTTCAGTTATGCCATCTGTGGATCAACATTCAGATTCAAATCGGCAGCAGTTTTCATGCGTCGGCGGCAAGGTAAGTATGCAACGCAATAGTTATTTTACGTGGATTGTGGACTGTTGTGCGACCGCCAAGAGCAAGGGGCCAAGCAAGCGAACTTGCTTTTACGCACAGCCATCAGTATTAGTACTCGACGTGCCTGCGCATACTGGAATCCCGGCTTTGTGCGTAAACGCAAGTACGTACGTACATTCCTGAGGGAGCTGTACAGTGATGCCGCGTTCACATCGACATACGTCTGATGTGCGTACGTCCGGCGTATCCAGGAGTACCTGGTCGTGTCAAGTACTCCTAGATATGCCAGACGGACAGACGCATGGCGCGTTCACCAGGCATCCATCACGTCCGTCCGTCAAATCCATAAAACGTATCTAGGAGTACACGGTTGTTTGCGGTGTGCCATGTACTCCTAGATACGTCCGTTACAGATTTGACGGACGTGACGGATGTCTGGTGAACGCGCCAGCGTACGTTTGACGTATGGACGTGCAGACGTACGGACGCTATGTACGTAGAAATAGACCCTTTTCTCTGCCTACATTACGGTATTCAGGCCCCTCTAGCTCGAGCTCGGACCACTATGGAATTTTTGTTTTTTCCATGTTTACATAGAGTAAGGTCGTCCCTAAAAACTGAGCGAAAAATTAGAGCGGCCGATTCACAACATGATGCGCTATTCACATATTCCTGCCAAATCGCGAATCCCGCTACCGTAATTTTCGAACTTCAAACAGCTCTAACTTATGTTCCAAGAGGCGTAGAGGGCTGAAATTTTTCATGCAGGTAGGGTCCCATGTGTGTGTATGTGTGTACAAAAAATCAGCCGGATCGCTCCACTGGAACCGGAAATATCTGGAGAAAAAGTCAATTTCGGCGTTTTTTCGACTTGCCGTACTTTGGGCGTGTGTAGCTCGCCACACAGGGCGAATTTTTCAATTCGCTTTTTTGTTTCTGGAAGACCAACACCTAGTCTACTGATTCCTGCATTCGCCCCACCCGGTGAAAATTGACCCTGTCCGGCCCTCTATGCTCAGACTCTCACACGGCACAGACATTTTGCCTTAATCCCTTACCTCACATCTTCCCGCCTCCCCCTCTTCATGTACTAATAACTCTGCCCGCGAAGGGGTAATTAAACGTTCCTTTTCGACGAAAATGACTGCAAAAAGGACGGGGATTTCCCCGTCCCTCACGGGGATTTTGGTTATCCGGTAAGGACGCGGGGCCTTATTTGAGCTGCAAATAGCATCGCAGATGAGCATATAGCACCTGTATGCACGTGTAATACAGGGTAAAACGGGGTAAATCAGGTGAAAAATGGAAAACCCAGCAGACCGTCCGAAATATTTCCGGAGAAGTCCGGCGTACTGCAAGAATTTTGAAAAAATCAATAAACGCGCACTTGTGGAAAACGCGCGCTTTTGAAAACGCCAGATTTGGCGATTTTCACTCAACTTGGCAACCTTTGAGCGCGTCCTAGCCAAATTTCCCATTAGTGTCTCATAGTCGGCAGGTACCTCGTTTTGAAGAGGACAGTTGGGGCTACAAAATGAGAGAAAAAAACAGCCGGCACACGGAAAGCAAAAAATTTCCGCGCCAGTTGAATGCTTGAACAGCATGTAGGTGTTTTCGCTAAATTACAGTATCGGGTGCTGTATCTAGACACCCAGAGCACCTAGAGCGCTCAAATTTTGCACAGACCTGTACCCCCATGGGTACTCTGGGTGTACAAAATTTCAGCCCCCAAGCCCCACTGTGGGGCAAATTACCCCTGAAAACGTGCAAAATCCTGAAAAAACGGGATTGTCCGACTTTGAGCGTGAATAACTCCGTCAATTGTGGACGGATTTCGCCCGGTTTTTTTGTGGGCGATCCGTCATGTCCTCCTCTATCAGCCGGTGGCATTGAGGGAAAACCTACTGCTGTACAGGCACCCTACTAAAAGTCAGTTCAGTCAGAGCCAGTTCAGGGCTCAGCAAGTTTAGTAGGTGACCATGCGCGATGCGAAAGGTCAGCGCACTGCCAGCGGAGAATAATTAGAGTGAGACATAGAATCAGCTGATTTCCTAATGCAAGCTCGGTGTATTTCTTGCTGTTTCTCTTGTCCTGCAAATTCCTCTCATCAGTGCGAGTGCCGCATTTGTCCATCTTTCAAGCACAAGGAACAATCAGCGCTCCCTTCATAAAACAGTATGGTCACTGTCTACCTTTCTTGCCCTTTTCTATGACTCTTCTTTCCCAGAGGTACTGTACCTACCTACTCTGATACATACCGCACTTGTCTGTCCGCCATTGTGATACTCTCTTGTATGTGGATTCGTCCACTTACTTGAATGGGTTTGTGGACTTCGACAAATAATAATAATAATAATAATAATAATAATAATAATAATAATAATAATAATAATAATAATAATAATAATAATAATAATAATAATAATAATAATAATAATAATAATAATAATAATAATAATAATAATAATAATAATAATAATAATAATAATAATAATAATAATAATAATAATAATAATAATAATAATAATAATAATAATAATAATAATAATAATAATAATAATAATAATAATAATAATAATAATAATAATAATAATAATAATAATAATAATAATAATAATAATAATAATAATAATAATAATAATAATAATAATAATAATAATAATAATAATAATAATAATAATAATAATAATAATAATAATAATAATAATAATAATAATAATAATAATAATAATAATAATAATAATAATAATAATAATAATAATAATAATAATAATAATAATAATAATAATAATAATAATAATAATAATAATAATAATAATAATAATAATAATAATAATAATAATAATCTACATAGATTCTTTTCAACACAGACCGTCGAAATTCTTGGACGCTTTGCTTGTTAAATTTTAGTCTTTGGGCAGTTGACAGCCGTTTTTCTCCAGCCAAATAATAGTCAGTTCATTCAAACGTTCAGATTCTTTCCTGATTCATTCGTAGTGGACTTCGTTTTATTGAACTGAACTTGGATGGAGTGATGGCACTCAATCAAGCAGCTAACTTCGCACTTCTTTGGCTTCCAATACTGTCACGTTTGATCCATCGCCTGACGATTTGTGAAGTGTTTCAAGTTCCAACCACAGTTTCAGCTTGTCGTTTGAGACGACTGCTGTTCTATGAACCAAGCAATCATGTTGACTTATCAAGTGTCGAGGTGAGACGACACAAAGAAAGATGAGCTGACAGCTCGAGCTGAACTCAGTCTAATAGTTTTGTACTGGTCTTTGTTCCTGTTTCCTTTGTTTATAGCGGACGCCCAATTACTAATCCCTCGCGGCTCTTTTGTTCCTCGTCTCCTCTCCTCCCTCCACTGCGCCCCTATCTCGGACTGGTTTTTAGTAGGGTGCCCATACAGCAGTAGGTTTCCCTCAATGCCAGCCGGTGTCGGTAGCGCCATTCACAAAGTGTACCCCCTGTCCGCGGTACTGTACAGCAATACTGAATCCAACGAGACATCGCATTTTAAGGCAATATATCTCGGCAACCCTGCATCCGATCGAGATAAATGGAATATCAATCGATTCCTTGAACTCTCCTCTTTCAAATGAGCCGTTTGGTTCATCATTTGCTGAAACAACGGACGACTTTACCCCATGGATGGTACGATGGTACCCTACATCCCACATGCACTAGTAAACAGCAAACACCCTCGCTTTCCTACCTTGAACATGCGGGTGAGATCTTTTTCGAACGGTCGCAACTCCAGCGTAACTGGTGGCGCCGCGTCTCCTGCAGTCGTGGCTCGAACGTAATCGCAATAGAACAACTTCACATCCACCGCTGCCTCCAAACAATCATGGCAATCTTGCATCAACTACAGCACACACACAACCACCATCAACACATAAAGATGAAGTAAAACACTTTGCTTTGTCATCTCTCCTAAATGCACTGAAACACCCTGAAATACTATATAATAGTTCGTCCAGCTACCGCGGAAGTTGCCTTGAGTGTGACCAGAAGACAACTCCACCTAATAAGACAACACACGACTGACCATTTCCAAGGTATGTGGGTCCGGCTCCGTGAAAGTAGTACTTTGCTGCAGTCTAAGACGCAGCCAATAATGCACCAAGTCCAATGGGAGCCGCAGAAGAAACAGGAAGGAAGGATAGAAGGAAGGCAGACCCAGCGAAGACTGCATCGTCTCTCTTCGGACAGCCGCAGGCACAGCATGAGCATGATGATAATGATGAGCGTGATGATGATGGGAAGCAGAAGGCTCCTCAGTTTCGCCAGAACGTGTGACAAACTGAAAAATATACCAAAGTTCACCTGTATGCTAAACGACCTATAAAGGTGTTGCAGCAAAAGCAATATCCTGCTGGCCTTACACGCACGATTAGCATGGCGAAGGAAATGCTGAACTATACACGTACTTACTGTCACGTGATTGCCCCGTTCACAACGGACGCTGAACGCCGACGTTTGCGCTGCGTTACCGCCGCCGTCAAAGCCGAACGCTAACGCTTGAATAAAGGATATTGATGATGATGAACGTCGACGCACATATTGGCGATTGCAGACGATTAGAAGCAAAGATGTACATAAACTTGTCGAAATGCGTACGTACATACATACGTACCAAACGTATTGGCGTTATTATCGAGTAAAATAGGTGGCATGGCTTTCCATCAGGTTGAACGCTAATCTCTGCGTTGGCGTTCACGTCGGCGGTAACGCAGCGCACAAGTCGGCGTTCAGCGTCCGTTGCGAACGAGACATAAGGCAAATACTTCAAGCAATACTTCATAAGGCAAATACTTCAAGCAAAAACTATGTACAATACTGTAGACTTTTCAAAGTTTTATAAGGGGAGGGGACTTTTTGAAGTCTGAGGCCTCGGCCTCGTTGCAGACAATTCCTCCTCTCCTACTGTTGGGAGCTTGATCCATTGCCCATGCAGTGGAACAGGCTCCAGCCACCTAGGTAAAAAACACCACTGGATATAAGAGAGCCAACTAGGCTCCAAACAGTAGTGTTTTATGGCTTTAGGAGACAGTGATTTATGCCTGAGGCTGGTGCAGGTTCTGTTGACGGGGGTACTGCTGGGTAACCCATTACGTGTGGATTCCTCAGTAGGTCCTCCCGGCTGCAGTTTTTGCATCCGGCATCTGTCATGTTTCTTGGTTATTATTGTACGGTATTATTTGGTACCTTGTGGCAACAGTAAATTATTCATCATCATCATCATCAAATAGTTGCAGGAGCACTACTGATCAAGCAGCATACTTATGCTAGGTTATCGACACTGAAAACAAAGAAGCAACAAAGCTGGCGTGCAAGCAGCAGAGGAATAGAGCAAGAGAAAAGGAGAGAGAAAAAGCCGCACACCTGACGTAGCAGAGAGGATCTTTTGCGGCGCACTGAACCTTCAGAGGAGGAGGATGCGTCAGAATTCTGCTCCGCCTTGATCTCCTTGATCAGCTCCAGACGTTTGCCGACGCCCCCTCTGCTAATTTTCCGAGTACCCTGAGCAGTCCGAACCTCCGTCGCTTCTTGCGAAGGAGAATCTCGATCCACGGAGTGCTCGGGCGAAAATTCTTCCGGAATCGAGCGACCAAACGCTGAATCCTCACGCAATTCCGCCAGTGTGGGCGCCTAACAAAGGTAGTACGTAATTCTCACTTCACCAAAATCAACCACCAGTGTGTGTGTGCGAGAGCGGAAGGTAATGTGTAGGGTTCCGGATCCAGGGTATTGTGTTGGCTGCCTGCCGGAACCTTACGGACATAGCAGAGGGCCTCAAAATCCTGGTTGCGCTCGCGATCGCAACGATCCTTGCCTGAGGCGAACCCTTCACTGGTGTCCCAAGCAGCTCAGGCAATCCTAACGACCAAGTTCGGGGTGAGACTTGGGAGACTCCTATTGGCGTAGCAGCACCTCTCCCGTTCAGGCACAGGCTAATTGGACGGACTCATACGCTGGTAGTCCTGCAGAAGGGACAAGTTCTCAGCGGAGATACCGGCCTTCCTTGTGTGCAGGTAAAAGTTTATCGACAGCTCTTCATACATACAGTTGAAGAATACAAACGATAGTAAAACAAGTAGTACAAACGCAGGTAAAACACAGGGTTATGAAGATAACAATAAAGTAGGCTGATGGCAGCAGTAGAGCAGGGCTGGGGCAGCGATGATGAGACCCCTGGCAGAGCTGCTACAGGGAGCCTGCAGAGAAGACTGAGCCAGCAAGGAGGTTTGGCCTGCCACAGCTTGGGCTAGCTTGGGCGGGCAGTTACTGATAGCACCAGTGCTACACAAAGTGCGCTACAAGTACTACAGCGCTGCCTCCCTGGCTACCCTGGCAAGGCCGACTGGACAGGAAAGCAGGCAGATCTTGAGGCGAGTAGACGCTGGCAGAAAGTCGGAGAAGACTGAGGAATCGAGCCCTGCACCCTCCTTTTGTATGGTACATAATGGTCGTCTGGGGAGAGCTCAGTTCTTGCCGGCGACCTCGCTTTGATCGGCGGTATCTTTTGTAGATACATAATCAGCTGCATTTGCATTGTCCGGTCGTCTCCTTGCACGTGCTCAGCTCAGCGCGCAGCCCAGACAAGCGAGAGATGCAACCCAGATGAATGAGAGGCGAGGCTGCCAAGATAAAAGGGCTGCTCAGCTGTACGTACGAGCGAGCGAGAGACGCGACTGAGATGAAAGAACCCAGCCATACGTACAAACAAGAGCAGGCAGCCGACTGAGAGTTAAGGCAGGATATCTGAAACGTTGATTATCCTACATGGTTCCCAGGGGAAAGTCGTGCCCACACGACGTTCGAACCCGGGCTAACTGGGGTTTCCAGTTGCACCAGTTTCTCGGTCGGGGCATGTTCCCTCTTGGTAGTTCCCGGGACCACATCTCAAGTCTGGTGAATCTGGGTGGCTTCATCGCTGGTCTTCTAGTGCAAGCAGTTCTTCAACCCCTTGCACCATGCAGCTCTGAAGATAGTGAAGCTCTGCTGAGATGTAGATGCAGGCAGATGATGATGGTAACCTACTCTGGAACCACATGCCTAGAAGCCTACTTGTACATACACTTACTACATGTATACATTACATACAGTACATACCAAAGTATCAGCAAGACCAAACAGTAACTTGCTACATAGGATTAAACATAGCCAGCATACCAGGGCTACTTCCACCTGTATGTACAAGAGCTCAAAACGATGCACATAGTCACAACAAACAATGAAGGCACAGTCCAGAAAAGGTCCTCAGCAGCAATAAAATAAATTATACAAAGAATATGCTAAATAGCATGGTGACACAATTACAAAATACAATTATTACAACAAATTAAAACTCAACTTATCACCAGCTCAGTCGCTCCCTTATTTCTTTCTTCAGCTTCTGTGAGTCCTCTTCTGAACTCACTGTAGCTAAAGCTGTTATTGCTGCAGCTGATGATAGTTGTTCTTCTCCTTCTTGTCCTTCTTCCAATACAGTCGGGGCACTGAGAGTCTGGGGCAGCAATCCAACAGGTTCCTCCTTCCTGGATCTGCTTGAACTCTTCTTTTCCACCAGGCTAGGAGTACGAGGTGTCACTGAACAGTGATCCTCATCCCCTGGCCCTGTTGCAGAGCGATGGAAGTAGATAGAAGGTAGTGTCTTCAGCAACTCCAGTCCAATTGGATGAGAGGTCAACTCAATCACCCAGGAGGACCTCAGCAGCATTCTCAGCTCTTCTCATTCCAGAAGATGCCTTTGCAAGTGATGTACCTTTTGGGTCATCACCGGCTAAGGCAAGAGCTGGCAGGGCAGTGGGAAGACAACTGAACTAAACTGGATGCAGGTATGTAGAGATCCGCGGTTCACAGCTGCCGTCGTGTCTGAAACGATCCTGCAAGCAAGTTCAGGTCTTCCCAGGCTCCACTGGATTCACTGAGGGGCTGCTGAAGATGCAGAGTTGCTTTTCTGCATTCATCTGGAAGGGAAGAGGAGAAGGCAGCAGCATCCCCTCAAGTTCTTGGTGAGGTTTCTCTTGTAGAGGACAGTAGCTGACAGAGGGGCTGGGTCAGCTCTCCACGGTTCTGCATGGGCACTTCTGCTGCTGATCATCTGGCAGAACCATGTCCAGGTCCCAAGGTGGGCAATTTCTGTTGCTCAGGCATGTACTTTTCAGCCACACTGAGCCACAGGGCAGCCCAACCAGCTTGATGATAGGTAGCTGGGGACATCTGGTTCTAAAGCAGCAATGCAGGAGATGGCCATAAGGAAGTGGCCATCAGCAACTCCTTCACTGAGTCCAGTTGACACTGCAGCTGAACAGGAGTGTCAAATCCAGTGGAGGTGGAGATTCCCAGCCACCCAGGTCTGGCTGAGATCTACAGAATCTCCTCCTCCAATGGTCTGATGTCATCCACTGGAACAAGAGCAGATGGAGTTCCAGTGGAAGGGTCCTTTGGATAGTAGGTGGTAGGTAGCAGTGAGCAGCTGATGGAATGTCCAGTGGTTACCCAGAATGTCAGTGGTGCCTTCCACTGGTCTTGATGCAGAAGTAGGTGGATGAATAATGGGGCAAGCTGGACCATCCTCCTCTATCTCAAAGAGACCGAAGAGGTCCGCCAATCCTCCTCTATCTCAAAGTGACCGAAGAGGTCCGCCCTTCCATTCCCATTCCACCTCAGCAGGCTCTGACTTGTGGTTGCCTCACATAGCTCTAGGCCCGCAAAGCAACACACAACCAAACTTCACCTGCTGGCTGTCACATCATCTGATTGGTGCTGGCTCCTCCTGATCCTGGAAGCAGGATGATGGTAGTGACATGGAGGCTCACCAATCTCCTCGCACGCCGAGCGCATACGCACGGGGAGGCCAGCTGACCTCACATCACCAGCCAGGACCACTGCAGATCTTCTGGACGTACATGGAGAGCGAACCCTATCCCCATGCCTGTCCAGCTGATGGTCAGGAAAGCCAGGAATCCTTCAGAATGGTGGCAGTTCTTCTGCAGGGTGGACAGCATCATCTGGTTAAGGGTAGCTGGCTGTCGACATGGGCTGGCTGCTGGAAGATCAAGGGACTGAGGGAGTTGATCCCTTTTTCAGGAAGCAGTAGCCCTTTGCTGCTGTGACCAGACCAAGCACTGGAGGTGACGTTAGAAGTTGGAGTTGGTTATCTGCTGATATGGTTGCTGCATCATGGGGTCAGGTTCTTCTGCAGCAGATTGGAGCAGATGATCAGAATCCAGGTAAGCCATCTGAGAAGTAGGCTCACCCTGGTGCCATGTTAGAACTCCCACCAGAGCTGGAGTGATGGTAATGGCTGAAGGAGTGTCAGCCACTAGAGAGTCCATGATCTCTCAGCTCCTGAAGGTAGGGAGTGCAGGACAGGTAGCAGAACTGGAGAACAGCAGTCCAGCAAGACCAGCTGTCAGTTAAGGCTACAGTCCTTAGGAGGCTGGTAGCAGTCTGCTGGAAGTGGCTGCAGTCTGGAAGCACAGGACTGCAGCTTGCCATTGATTCTCAGGCAGCGCTGGCAGCTCATCCATCAGCATTGCTGCAGGCAGTCATTCCTGTCTGGCTGGATCAACAGAGAGATGGCAAGGCTGATGGGAGACAGCTCCTTTGCATCTCTTCTTGGCTGTGGACTCTGCAGGAAGGAAGTAGCAGTTAGGGCAGGTGCTATCCCTAAGGACACTCCCACCCTAGCTGCACCTGCAGATCTGGTTCCAGATTGGCCTTTGGTCTTCAGGCACCAGTCCACAGTTCTGTCAGCTTCATGTTCTTGAAGGTCCCACCAGTAGCAGCAAGGCTCAGTTGGCTGGAGAGAGAAGTCTTCAATACATAAGGTATGTACATACGTACATGTCTTACATGTAGTACAGTAGGTACAATAAAGTACATACAATAACCTACATGCATTTATTACATGAATACAATAAGTACAACACTACATTATAGTAAGTACTGCATACAGTAAGCATGGTAAGTGGCCAGCAGGGCATGAGCTTTTGTTGGTTTGGATGCAGGGCGCTCCGCTCGCTCTGCAACAGAAGCTCTGCCCTCTGACACAGGGTGCACACATACTGCAGCATAAAAAATGAAAATGTGGGGCAAAAATAAAAGTATAGTTCAGCATCCCCTCCCACACAATTCCGAAAAAGGAACCGCCCCCGGTTCTACAGTTAGGTTCTCAAAGTCATTGTCCAAGCTTCAAATTGGATCAAATTTGATCAAAGTGCTCAAAGTTCCAAGTGACGCTCCAATTGGATCAAAGGTAGTCCAAGTCCTTCAAAGTTGACCTTTCGCCTCTTGTTTTCTTTCTCGCTAACCCACGCCAGCCTGATTAGAAGCCAGCATGGTAATGCACTGCGCATATGTGAGGTACCTATCAGATTTCTCGATAGGAGGGAAGTAATGCTTTACTCTATAGTCACTACAGTATGTAGGTAGGTATGTACATAATGGGAAAGAAAAACCTGGAGTTGGGAGGGCGAGGTGAAACAGAAGACAGCTGCCAAAAGAAAGTTTTCTCACACAGGGAAAGGGCCACAGGCTAAATATGAGCCGTCTTATATTACGCGAAAGAAGGGATGCGAGCGCGAGGCGAAGCCCCCTTCTAATTACATAAGTCCAGATTAGAGGAGTGGAAAAGGGACGCCAGAAGACGAGAAAGAGTAAACAAAAGGTCCAAGTTCTTCCAAGCATTTCAAAGTTGCTCCAAGTTGACCATTCCAAGCATCTCCAAGTGACGCTTTTACTTGGAAATTCTCTTTCAAAGCACTGCCCAAGTGCTCCAAGTTCCTGTGCTAACGAATAGCCAGGCTTTGACTTACTTGGATCAAATTTGAAGCTTGGACAATGACATTGAGAGCTGGACTGTACATCCTAAAAACTACTGTGGAGGGTGGGGTGCTCATAAATAGTAACAATATCTACAAAATATTGGCATACTATTAGTAGTAACTTAGAAATAAAATCAAGTTGCTAAAATACAATAGCATATTACCTATAAGTACAACAGGCAACTTGAATTTAAAATAAAGTTACTAAATGTGTAAACAAATACTATAACAGTAAATACAGCATTTTGACATAAATGTACCATAATTGCTATTTAGGGCCCAAAAGAACAACTAAATAGGCACAGTTTAGGGCCCCTATAAATAAGCTAATCTTACAAAAGTAGGCTATACTTTGCCATTTATGAATGTGGCTTTTGTTTTTCTTTTTTTTTCTTTTTATTTGCCACTTTGCCACTCAGAGGCAGCTTACACAATAAACAACAATAAATACCATACATTCTACTTAAGGCTTACACTAGTAGCCAAAAATACAAAAATAGTATAATACATACACACTTCTCCTCCTAAAGATGAGCCAATGAACAGTCGCTGGTGGTGGTAGAACATTCTGAAGCTTCTTTTGTTGTCCAGCAATGCAGGATAGGCCAGCATTTGCAGCTGAAGGCTGGGGACATGCAGCACTGGCACTTTTGAAGGCTGCAGGAAGAAGTAGACAGTAATGCAGAAGGAAGCCACGCAGGGTCAGTAGTTGATCTAAATGGCTGCTGATAGTAGTGATGTTGCCACCACAGGCCAAAGAAGACAGTTGTACTGAGGTAGACAAAGCAGCACAAAGAGGGTTAGGGCTAAGCTCTAGGCTTCTGCCCCACCTTCTTGGTGCTATAGTCTCCGCTGCAGTGATGGTAAAGTCTTCTAGCTACTGGACACAGCTGTGGGCAACCAAGGTCTTCAGTAGCAGCATTCCCTGCATGGTCTTCAGCTTCCTTAGCAGCTTCAGCTCTGAGCACAGTTGTACAGGTGAGGGCTCAAGTAGATGGTGAAGATAGTCTGCAGTCAGCCACTGGAGTGCTCTGAAGGTCTTGGTGATGGATCTGTACCAAGTCCTTGGTCAGGGCCTTATCCACTTATGGGTCATAAACCCACAGCGACTAGGTCCTGGCCACTGCAACTAGGTGGCACAGAGTGGGCACTGTTTCATGAGAGACCCACAGATGACAAATGAGAGCACTGCATCAGGGCATCCAGACACTGCAGGGACAGACCAGACAGCTAGCTTCTTTTCTTCAGTAGGTACTGAATCTCCAACAATGCAGCTGGATGTAGAAGGTAGCTGGCTGTTGGGCGGCGATGGTCATGGTCTGGCAGGGCTCGCTGTGGCGTCTCTTTCTGAGGATCTGCTACACTGACACCCGCACCGGCTGCATTGGGCGGCGCGATGGGCACCAGCCGGACTCATGGGGTCCATCGCACCACATGCAGCTTGGCGTCTTCATCACCAGAGCGGGACGAAGTGGGAGGAAGCGGCGGAGAGGAGGACTGATGGGGGGGACAGCCTCTTCTCTCCTTTCGGTCTGGCATACACTGGGCAGACATTGTCCTTAGCTCTGAATTTTCAGGCCGAAGACAAAGTCGCTCCAGTGTTGCATGCCATACATCAAGGGCAGCTTGTACAGCTGCACCGCCTCCTCCAACGGTGGTGGATGCTCACCACCGACGATCGCTGGTGGGAAGTCGGGCGTCAGGATGCAGAAGGCCACAGCTTTGTCAGCCAATTCCTGCCAAAGCCGCTCACTGTACAGCTCGCCTCGAGCTGGCCACAAATTGGCCAACTCCGGCTCACTGTCGTCGAAATTCATGATGAAAATGCTGGATGGAGCTGAATAGCAGCCGGCTAGCTAGACTGCAACAGGCTTGTACCCTGCTCTTGGATACCCAAAGGCATCCCAAGCGGGTTACTAGCCTCTAGCTGTGAAGTTGAAGGACAGATGAGGTGCAGCTAAGCTGGCAGAAGATGAGCTTCTGGAAATATACATAACAGTACAACATATGTGCATTTTTCTGGCATGCACTTGCAACTCTAGATGCACCAAATTCAAAACATGGTTGAAATGAGAATACACAAATTGAAAGAATAAAATTGAAAAATGGTACAGTATTAGTACTTGTAAAGGTAAGAATAGTACAACATTAATTAAAAATAATACAGCATCCTCCCCTTAAAACACAGAAAAGGAACTGCCCTCAGTTCCAGGCAACCCAGCTCAACTCAGCTGAGCTCCAACGATAAAACAAGAGGAGATGCAACATCAAGAACAAAATAGAAATAATTAGTACACATTTCACAACAAAATTACTACACACAAATACACATTTATTACTGAAATGACAAATAAATAGCAAGCTACAACCATTTCAACAAAAAATAAAATGTAGTAATAGAAATGCAAATAACACCACTAATAAAATATGCACAATACAAAACACAAGGTATTACAAACAACCAAGTACAATAATTGAGAGCTTATTAGGGGTAGCTTCCTCACTGGATAACGAAAAGGACGGGGAAATCCCCGGCCCGTCGAGAAAGGACGGGGAAATCCCGGTCCTTTTCGCAGTCCTTTTGGTCGAAAAGGACCGCGGAAACTCCTCCAATAAACCCAACAGACAGAAAAAAAACCTGTGCTGTCAATCAACGCCAGTTGTGTTGGGGGCAATAAACGATGGGCGCTGGTCAATGGAAGTGTGTCTCTGTCTTCTCTTTCCTCCCTCGCGCGCCACTAATAAAAGTTAATCCCTTACCTCACATCTTTCCGCCTCCCCTTTTCCTGTACTAAAAACTTTGCCCGCGAAGGTGTAATAAAACGGTCCTTTCCTGACAGAGTAGCCAGCAAAAAGGACGGGGATTTCCCCGTCCCTCACGGGGATTTTGGTTATCCAGTGAGGACGCGGGCCCTTACTGTACATAACTTATTACTCTAGTGGCTGGCAGCTCTACCAACTTACACACACACACCCCTATGGCCCAATGCATGTGCAGCTGAGGAGTGCCTTACATAGTATGCACACACAATAGAATACAAAATAAGATAAATAAATTTCTACATGTATGCTACTGCTGGCAACTCAATTGTAAGTACATAAACAGGGCGCCAACCATACAAGTATAAGTACACACGCAGGTGTACATACACAAGTACAGGGGTATACGGTGACCTAAAATTTTTGGGGCGTAAAATTTAGGAGAGCCAATCGGGGGGTTTGGGGGGCGGAGCCCCCCAAGAACGGGGGTCTAAGGGCGGGAGCCCCCAGCGGGGGGTCCGGGGGGCAGCGCCCCCCGGGAAAAATTTTTGTACCTATCGGACCAAAATGATGCATTTTCCGGGCTTCTGAGGCCACCTTGGCCACATTGCACGGTAATGCTGGAAACACAAGAAAAGTATGTATGTACGTTCATACAGTACATTGGCAAGATCCGTATGTACGTAGGCAAGATGGGCGATGTAAGGAGGGAAGGATAGCACATATTGTAGGTACAAGGAGGTATATAAAAGGGTTGGTGCTTGCAACAAGTGAGGGAAAGGATGGGGAGTGGAGATACCAGTGGTAGAGTGAACCGCACATAATGACCTCCTACACTATCGCAGCCACAACTAATGCCATAAATCGCCTATTCACGCAGTTTTGACATCATTACAAGCTCAGAAACGATATTTTTCTGCGAAGGTGGGTTGAAAATTTTACGCCCCTAGCCGCCCAAGTTTGGGGCGTAGAACCATGAACTGGGGCGTATTAACGCCCCAACTTACTATGACCGTATACCCCTGAAGTATACAGTGTATGCTGACAGTGAGTGCCATTTACAGGCATACATAAAAATAAAGATAAGCTACACAAAATAGCATTAGAACAATAGAAATGTTTTAAAACTATTCTTCAAAATAAATACAAATTGTAGCATTAGTACCAAGAATAGAAATAAATAAAAATCGAAGTTATAACAAGATTAATTACAAATACTGGCAACCAAAATACAAACACAATTAACCTAGATATCCCAGATAAGACAAGGTTGCCAAAAATACAATGCACAAGCACAATAAAAAATACAGCAGGGTTACTACACAATAGGCTAACTGCTAACAACTCTAGGTGCAAGCAGAAGCCTTAAAAACAATAAAAATACAATAGAATACTTTGAGCTATAAAAAATGGACAGCTCAATAAAATAAATAATAAATTGATATGTAAATACACATGGCCATATACATAGAATAAGCTTACATGAAACTAAAATGCAATAATAAATATTGGCAAAAAATGCAACTACTAACATAAATATGAGTATATAGGTAGAAATTATTGCCATTATTCATAAATGAATAAATAACAATAAATACACATAACACTATTAAATAATGTTATTGATAAAAGAATACAAAATTGTACATAAATATTGGTACAATTAAATAGCGCAAATACTGTTAATATTTATTTAAGAGTAACTACTCATAAATAATAAAGATGTACATATGGCTGCTGTTTCAGGACTCTCATTCCTCTGCAGGTTAGAGGAAGAGGCTTCAGGACTGAATCCTCTGGAAGGCAGCAGGAAAAGTCAAGTTGCCTCCCAATGAGCTCTAGAGAGGCCCACACTGCTAGAAGGCTCTTCAATGTCAACCTTTCAGCTGACAAGGAGGACCCGCTTGCAGTGGAGCTACATTGATCTTCTTCCTGCCTGGATGATGGAGATGGCAGATCAGCTTCATCTCTAAAGTCAGCTGACTGTCATGGCTCTGCCAATGCCATGTTCCTGCTGAGTCAGCTTCAGGAAACCAGGTCAGGAGCTCAGTTGCAGGTGGAGTTTGTTGAGCCTGGCAGTGTTGATGACCATAGCAGAAGGGTAAAATGCCAGGTCTTCTGTTCTCAAGGAGCAGCTATGAAAAAGCAGCTGAATGAAGATGCAGCTGCAGGTCCCAGCCTAGATAGTAGTGGTCAGGGTCGGCGACACAGTCATGTAGCTCTCACAGCAGGGACTGGATGGACTGCAACTCCCAGCATCCTGGAGACAGTTGATCAGGCTGCAAGCAGGTGAGGCCAGGAAAGATGCGAATCCATTGATGAACCCTGAGAGCAAGGCCCAATCCCAGCTCATCTGCAGTTGATGATGGTCAGACTGTTGGTGGAACGGAGATAGCAAGCTAATAGCATGCCTCTCCACGCCTCCATCAGCTCTGACTCTGGCCCAGTGGAAGAGATGGGCCAACTGTAGGTTTGCAGATGAGACAGCTGTGGAGATGATGCCAGATGAGTCACTGGAGGAACTGGCATCTGGGACAGCTTGCAATGGAGGTGATGGCTGCGATTGCTCTGCAAGAGTTACTGCTGGCATCCATGTAGCTACAGTTGGACCCTAGGTATGCTAGGAAAGCACGCCCCTAGTCCAGCTGCACAGGAGGAATGGTGATCACTGGACCTCTGGAACAAGGCCCAACATCTGTTCTGGCTCCACTGGGATCAGCAAGCTGGACAGCTGTTGGCATTCATCAACTGCCTCAAACCTGAGCCTGAGACAGGACAAATCCACAGTCATCCACTGGAGATGCAGGTGATGTGGTGCAAACAGGTACCAGCTTGTCAGTCCTTCATCCTGATATCCATCTGTAGCTGAGAAGCAGGTAAGTGATAATAGGGGTAGGTACTCAGCTTTACAGCTTTGCCCCGCCCTATACTCACTGAAGATGGAGCACAGGTGAAAGAAGATAGAAGATCCTGGTGGGCCAAAAGTGATGGTGACCAACCACTTCTTCTGGCAGTTTCTGGAGCAGCATGGAAGATCTGCATCCTGTCAGGAATGATGGGGATGATGGTGGAGGTTGAGGTAGTGGTGGTAGTTGCAGTTGGTGTCAGCTGTCCTGTGAGGATTGGAAAGTAGCGCAGCTTCCAAAAGGAGCTGACTTCTCTCCAGTCCTCAAAGCTGAAGGGGACTGCAAAGATGATCAACACCATCATGGAGATGTTGAGTCAGCTCAAGAGATGCCAGGGCAATGAAGAAAGCCATTTTCAGGTAGGCCCAGCTGGATGGCCATCTCAACCAGCTGACAGTCTGTTGCAGGTTCATGGGGCAGAGGCCAGAGGGTCCATCACTTTAGCCTCAGCAACGACGGACGTTCTTGTCGATTCTGATCACTGGAAGCCATCGCCATCGCGCCAAAACAGTTAGTGGAACCCAGGTGAGTTGTAGCAATTGTTGGATGAGTTGATCAGAAAATTAGGAAGAGAAAGTCGATTCACTTCCATCTGCTTGGCGTGGCGGGCTACCATAGGAGCTTGACTCAGGATGCGACTGCAGGGTCAGCCATTGTGTCGGACTTTTCACCGTGACTTCTTCCAGGAGAGGGCTCTGAAAGAATCGCCTGTCTCCTCACCGGGACTTCCATATGTAGGGTTCCGGATCCAGGGTATTGTGTTGGCTGCCTGCCGGAACCTTACGGACATAGCAGAGGGCCTCAAAATCCTGGTTGCGCTCGCGATCGCAACGATCCTTGCCTGAGGCGAACCCTTCACTGGTGTCCCAAGCAGCTCAGGCAATCCTAACGACCAAGTTCGGGGTGAGACTTGGGAGACTCCTATTGGCGTAGCAGCACCTCTCCCGTTCAGGCACAGGCTAATTGGACGGACTCATACGCTGGTAGTCCTGCAGAAGGGACAAGTTCTCAGCGGAGATACCGGCCTTCCTTGTGTGCAGGTAAAAGTTTATCGACAGCTCTTCATACATACAGTTGAAGAATACAAACGATAGTAAAACAAGTAGTACAAACGCAGGTAAAACACAGGGTTATGAAGATAACAATAAAGTAGGCTGATGGCAGCAGTAGAGCAGGGCTGGGGCAGCGATGATGAGACCCCTGGCAGAGCTGCTACAGGGAGCCTGCAGAGAAGACTGAGCCAGCAAGGAGGTTTGGCCTGCCACAGCTTGGGCTAGCTTGGGCGGGCAGTTACTGATAGCACCAGTGCTACACAAAGTGCGCTACAAGTACTACAGCGCTGCCTCCCTGGCTACCCTTGCAAGGCCGACTGGACAGGAAAGCAGGCAGATCTTGAGGCGAGTAGACGCTGGCAGAAAGTCGGAGAAGACGAGGAATCGAGCCCTGCACCCTCCTTTTGTATGGTGCATAATGGTCGTCTGGGGAGAGCTCAGTTCTTGCCGGCGACCTCGCTTTGATCGGCGGTATCTTTTGTAGATACATAATCAGCTGCATTTGCATTGTCGGGTCGTCTCCTTGCACGTGCTCAGCTCAGCGCGCAGCCCAGACAAGCGAGAGATGCAACCCAGACGAATGAGAGGCGAGGCTGCCAAGATAAAAGGGCTGCTCAGCTGTACGTACGAGCGAGCGAGAGACGCGGCTGAGATGAAAGAACCCAGCCATACGTACAAACAAGAGCAGGCAGCCGACTGAGAGTTAAGGCAGGATATCTGAAACGTTGATTATCCTACAATGGAAGGATGGGTGGTGCAGGCGCATGATGCCGCGTTCACCACGCCTCCGTTCCGTACGTCTGACGTATCTTGAAGTAGTAGGGTACTGTGGCGGAAAACCGGCCATGGGGTAAACCCGGCCACCTAAGCACCCTCAACTTGCTGTTTAAATGATGAACCATATAAAGAAAGAGGCGGTTCAAGGAATTGATTGATATCCTATTTGTCTCAATCGGTCCATTGGTTGCTGAGATATGCAGCCCTGAAGTTTAGGTGGCCGGATTTTTCCATTGCCGGGTTTACCCCATGGTACCCTACATGTATGTATGGAAGTATCAAAGTAGAGACGGACGTACGCAAGGGATTTACGGATGTATGGTGAACACGGCAAGAGCGTACAAACAAAGGTAAAATGTCAGAGATGTATGAACAAAGAGACAGAACAAAGGGGACAGAAAACGGGAAGTAGACTAACCATGCAGGAGTAGCACAATTCTTTCGCACACAAACTTACGTACATTGCTGACCCTTCGTTTGGTACTCATTGATCCAATGGCTGGAGTATTGGTAGCAGGCTCCTTCGGCGGTTCTTGTTTCAGCATATCCTTCGCCTTTTTCAATGGGGCACGTACCATCTTGGCCAGTATCTCCAGTACTTTACGCATATCGCGCAGTGGGACCCTGTACTGGATAAAGCGGGCGTAAGCCTCCGCCTTCCCATACTCCAACCACTGCATTCCTTCTTTGTCAGCTAGAGCTTCCGTAGGAGGCCAAGGCCAATCTCTAACCCTCTTTGCACCCTCACGCCTGCTCGCGCGCTGTTCCATGCCCCACAATCTGGCCACACCCCCAATGCTCTCTCGTAGTTCCCGACTGATATTGTACCAAACATACAGAGAGCTGAGACGTTGGAAGAAGAAGCCAGCTTCCTCTTGTAATTCCTCCTCTAGGTCCCGCCCTTTTGGATACAGGTCTCTGAGCTGCTCAAAATCTGCAAGCACCGATCCAACAGCTTTCAAAGCTTCAGATTCTGTGCGCAGATATTTCGCTGATAAGCCACAGCTGAATTCCTCCTCTTCAACTTCTTCAGTTTCTTGGAAGGAGAAGGAACGGATTCTGTCAATGTTCTCCTTCAGCATCAATGCTCTTCGCTCTGCCAGCTGCTCTTCAAATCGCTGCACAGCTGCTTCTTTTCGCTCGCTGCTCTCAGCTTTGGAGAATGCACCCGACCAGTATGCCTGCACATGTAGCCAGAGGCGAGGGCAGCGACCGCAACCGCCGGCGGAACCCATACTATCCTGAGTGGCGTTATTCGTGTTTGCAAAGGTGACGTCAGTTGCATCCATCATATCGCCATCAAGGTGATCACAAGACAACCGACAAGTACTGGCTTTCATTAACGTCTGCAAACAAAACAAAAGGAAGGCAAGTCTGAAAGTACAGCAGCAGCAGCAGCATTTTATTAATGATCGCGTGCGGGCGCGCAACACACACATCTCATACGACAGATATGCAGTAATCATGGTTGCTGCTCGGGCCAGCTAGAAATGTGTAGCGTATGCAGTATTTCGCTACGGGAGCGGCAATCTGCCTGCATTGACAAAAATGAGACTACAAATATGGTGATGGGATAGTGTGGGGCAAAACCGTCCGTGTTGGGGAAGTAAGGCACCCTATATATTCGAAATACGGCCCTCAAAAACGGAAGAAGAGCAAGGATCGTGTGTGTCTCCCTTGTCCTAGCAAACTTTGCATGCGCAACCTCTTTGTCTCGCCAAGTAATAAACCAGCACAGGGCGACTTTCTGTACTCTTTCTGCACAAGCAGTAGGATGATAGCAAGAATTATATACACTATGATGATAGGAATAGAGCTCACTTGCCGTCTTTTGTAGTAGTCGAGACGTGCCTCCCAGTCCTCCTCTGTCAAATTTCCATAGGCAGAACGAAGAAGATCAATGGAGGTGATCTGCTCTGTGGTCAGTTTTCTTTGCATTATCGGATCGATCGGCTCCGATTTCGACGACAGAATTGTACTTTGCTCCGCAAGAAACCTGTTATCAGCCTTGCTGCCTCTTTCTACTGCTTCATCTTCTCCTAAGGGAGCATTTACATATTACGTAGACAGAGGCTGGCCAATTTTAGGGGGTACCACCCCCCCCCCCTCCCCCCTGACCGTGGACACCACGTGGATTTCAGCATTTTCCATGACCCACCCCCCCCCCCCCCCACCTGTCCACGTGGACATCTGGGTGTATATAAAGGTCGAATATTTATTTATGTACTGTCGTTTATTTACTGCTGAATGCTACAGATTTTGATCCGACACTCAAACGCAAAAGCTATATAACCATTTTACTGAGTAAAGAAGCAATCGCGGTCTGATTACATGCCTGCACTGCAAAATATCACCACTACCGTGGACGTTGCTCATGTGCACGGCGCGCCCTACCCCCCCCCCCCCCCCACCGTGGATCCACGTGGACATGAGGCTAAGGTGGGAGGGGGGGGCCCCCCCCCCCCCCCCCCCCCCCCCCCTGTGTCTACGTAAAATGTAAATGATCCCTAATGCATTGGCAGAAAACCATTTACTGCCGAATCGAGTTGCCGCATCCTTCTCTTCCTCCATTTCGATGCTGCTCAGTAAAACATCTGTTGGAAGCGCAGCGGTTGTTATGCTTAGTGTTGGTATAAATTTTCAAACCATCCAATAATTCATGTTGGAAGGCATCGTGCAATAGAATAATAATAATAATATAAAATATGAACTTGTGACGCGCAAGTTTCCGTTGTGTCCACTGAACACTTTGTGACGAATGCCTTTCCGCTGAAAAGAAAAGAAATGAAGCTCCGGATGTTAGTGTTTTGGCCTTTGGGGGTAAAAATCAGGTTTTCGTCTTTTTTGTAAAATTTGTGCGGCAGGCAACGGCAAGTGAACACTGTCGTCATGCGCCAGCGCTCGGGCAAAATGTCCAAGCGTATTGTCGGAGAAGAGAAACGATCAAGAGTTCGCTTGACAATTTTGCCGCTCCCGTTTTGCCGCTCCCGTCCCGCTTTTCCCAATTTTGCCGCTCCCGCCTCCTAAACAAGAATAGCAACCGGCTTTTCGACCCTTTTTTCAAACGCTATTGCTATTCTTGTTTAGAATATTTAGAAATGTTAGTTAGATTGCCACGGGAGTAGTGGTCGGCATTGTATGCTAAAATAATATAGTATTGTATTGTATTTGTATGGGCTTATTTAGTATTGTATTGTATTTGTATCAATATTTTTGCGCACATTTTGTATAGTATTGTATATTGTATTGTATGTTGGGATTCAATACCGTATTTACCTGTGCATAGCCCCATGGGGCTATGCAAAAATTGAGAGGTCCTATATGGGGCTATGCATAGGGGGGGGCTATGCATAGGGGGGGGATATGCATAAGACATTTTTTATGTTTTTGAGAGGTGCGCAGAGGCATATTTTTTAGGCCAAAAGCACGTGATTTAGGGCATAATTGAGGTCAAACCAGGGTTATTCTAGTACAATACACGCCCAAGCAGGCTTATAGGCATCTTAGCTTGGTGTGGGAGTGCCTATGTGTAGGTTATGACCAGCTTATGTAGGTAGGTTCAGGTACCCTACAGTACATATGGGGCTATGCACAGGGGGGGGGGCTATGCATAGGGCATTTTTTATGTTTTGCCAATATGGGGCTATGCATAGGGGGGGGGCTATGCATAGGGGGGGGCTATGCACAGGTAAATACGGTATTGTATCTAAGTTTGTACTTGAGTTTTCCATTCAAGTTTCAATTTTTTAACGTCATACGACATACATACCAACCAATTGACCATTTTATCCAGCTGACGAGTAATATGAACACAATGTATGTACATACGTGTACATGTACATAAGTACGTATTCTAAGGACTGGACTACACTTACAGCTATCTCAGGCTACCCTACACCCCGCCGTGTACGTTAGGGTACATACACAGCTAGCTAATGTGTATGTATGTAGTGATGTGATGTGATGTGTAGAGCTCTCCTTCAAGGCTGTATGTGATGTCAGCAAATGGCTTGAGCAAACCCACAAATGCGCTCAGCTGAACCCATTCATGTCCAGTAGGACATTCCACACTGACATCGGCTTGAGATGCAATGCCAATGATGTGCTCTTTCAGCTCTAGGAGACGCTCAATCAGGAGCAGGACTGAACTCCAACGAGTAGGAGAGGCTTTGATCAAATTCTTCTTTGCAGCCTTTAGAAGGCGTTCCGTTGCCTTCAGTGACTTTCGATATGAACGGACCACTGATATCGCTTTTTTTCTCGACTTTCCCATGAAAGAACTCTTGTCAAGTGCTCTTACAGCACACTGCAAGGTGTGTGCAAAGCAGGCCAGGCGTTTGTACACTGAAGACAAAGCAGCAGTAACCTCCTCTTCCTCTGCGTCAAATTCTTCAACTTCCTTTTCCGCATTTTCCTTCGCCTTTTTGATCTCCTCAGCTCTCTTTGCTGCTGCTTCCTCTTCATCTTCTTCCCATTCTTCATCCAAGTTAGGTTCTGCCAAGAAGCTGGAGAATGCGTGTAGTTTCCGCTGAGTTTCTGCTTCGCCATCATCTCCAGCCCCATCTTCTTCTCCCTCTTGTCCCCCTACACCCTCCTCCCCCTCTCCTTCACCCCCAACTACATGCTCACCATCACCCCCATCACCAGCTACCTCATTGACTATCTCAAGCTCATCTATCACTTGAGTCAGTTCCAAACGGAAAGCTTTTATCATATTACTGCCATTATCAGTGATCACATAGCTGACTTTCTCAGGTGGCAGCGACCAATCTGCCAAGATGCCACGGAGGACGGCAAGAATATTCTCACCAGTGTGAGCCCCATCCATTCGCTTCACAGCCAAAGTAGCACGACATCGCTTCATCTTCTCGTGATTCCAGTAGTGAGCTGTAACGCCAATGTACGATCCAGTCATGGCAACCTTGGCAACCTTTGCGCAGGATTCTGGTCCATATATGGACCAGTTTTGTTTACGGTCACCAAAATCAGCACCTCAATGTACAACCTGTTGTACATTATGTTCAAATAATGTACAACCTAGGTTGTACATTGAAATATTGAAAAAGGTGTGAATGTACAAGTTTTTGGAGGGGGGTGGAAGGGGGGGGGGGGGGGATGGGGGGTGGGACGTCTTGGTTGTAGTTGTACGTTCATTATGTAGGGTGTAATGTACAACTAATTGGAAGTGTTCTTTGTTGTTATACTAAATTCATTGCTGTCGCGAGGTGAATGGAAGTCCCAATTCCTAGGGAAAGGAAAACTCGCCGGGACAGTGGGGGCTCGAACCCGCAACCTTCGGCTTCCCGTGCCAATGCTCTACCGATTGAGCTATGCCGCCGGACAAGAGTTCCCTCGCAAGTGCCTGCTATATGTACCCGCATATGCAGCGCCCCTTGCCATCCGTCACCCGCTGGTTCTAGGCACCCTCACCACATCCCCCCACCACTAAGAGCGCCACCTAGGTTGGCGAGGACGGGAGGGTCCTGGTGCGCTCGCCATTTGTCACGAGGTGAACGGAAGTCCCAATTCCTAGGGAAAGGAAAACTCGCCGGGACAGCGGGGCTCGAACCCGCAACCTTCGGCTTGCCGTGCCAATGCTCTACCGATTGAGCTATGTCGCCGGACAAGAGTTCCCTCGCAAGTGCCTGCTATATGTACCCGCATATGCAGCGCCCCTTGCCATCCGTCACCCGCTGGTTCTAGGCACCCTCACCACAATTGCGGAAGCTCCAGTAATCCCGGCATAATTATGAATCCGACTCCGGCATAATGAGATTGAATTTGGTACAGGATCCACAGTCTATATTTTTCACCTTCTGCTGACTGCCTTTTTGAAAAAATTGAGGTTTTTTGCAGCTTTCAGACAACCCCATCATTGAGTCGTTTCCAATGCATTTGCAGCAAACACTGATCAATATGATGCGCATGGCTCCGGCTACGGCCATGGCAAGTTTTCAGATTCGGCTCGGGGTCTGGCTCAACCATAGATATTAGCTTGTGTTACACAAACAGTAACAATAAAAACCTAAGATAAATAATACACAAAAACTAACCAACAAGGAAAACGAACGGAATTACAGCAGCTTCACAGATAATCAGTGCAAAGACCAATCATGAGGATTATGGACCATGGTACACAGTCAATAAATGGATACCCGAGGGACAGAAGTTGTACATTACCCTTTCACATGTGAAGTACAACCGGGTTGTACATTGCCTTCGTAGAGACAATGTAGCCTTGTAATGTACAACCCCCTTGTACATTACTTTCCAATAATGTACAACAGGTTGTACATTGAGGTGCTGATTTTGGTGACCGTAAACAAAACTGGTCCATATATGGACCAGAATCCTGCGCAAAGGTTGCCAAGGTTGCCATGACTGGATCGTACATTGGCGTTACAGCTCACTACTGGAATCACGAGAAGATGAAGCGATGTCGTGCTACTTTGGCTGTGAAGCGAATGGATGGGGCTCACACTGGTGAGAATATTCTTGCCGTCCTCCGTGGCATCTTGGCAGATTGGTCGCTGCCACCTGAGAAAGTCAGCTATGTGATCACTGATAATGGCAGTAATATGATAAAAGCTTTCCGTTTGGAACTGACTCAAGTGATAGATGAGCTTGAGATAGTCAATGAGGTAGCTGGTGATGGGGGTGATGGTGAGCATGTAGTTGGGGGTGAAGGAGAGGGGGAGGAGGGTGTAGGGGGACAAGAGGGAGAAGAAGATGGGGCTGGAGATGATGGCGAAGCAGAAACTCAGCGGAAACTACACGCATTCTCCAGCTTCTTGGCAGAACCTAACTTGGATGAAGAATGGGAAGAAGATGAAGAGGAAGCAGCAGCAAAGAGAGCTGAGGAGATCAAAAAGGCGAAGGAAAATGCGGAAAAGGAAGTTGAAGAATTTGACGCAGAGGAAGAGGAGGTTACTGCTGCTTTGTCTTCAGTGTACAAACGCCTGGCCTGCTTTGCACACACCTTGCAGTGTGCTGTAAGAGCACTTGACAAGAGTTCTTTCATGGGAAAGTCGAGAAAAAAAGCGATATCAGTGGTCCGTTCATATCGAAAGTCACTGAAGGCAACGGAACGCCTTCTAAAGGCTGCAAAGAAGAATTTGATCAAAGCCTCTCCTACTCGTTGGAGTTCAGCCTTGCTCCTGATTGAGCGTCTCCTAGAGCTGAAAGAGCACATCATTGGCATTGCATCTCAAGCCGATGTCAGTGTGGAATGTCCTACTGGACATGAATGGGTTCAGCTGAGCGCATTTGTGGGTTTGCTCAAGCCATTTGCTGACATCACATACAGCCTTGAAGGAGAGCTCTACACATCACTTTCCTATGTGACACCTGCTATTATGGAGCTGAAGTCACATCTGGAAGAATCAATGGAAAGCTTCGATTCCAGCCTGGTTGAAGCTGCCAAGCTGCTTGATGAGGAAATGGACAAGAGGTTTTTGCGATTCACATCACCGGCGCACCCTCAATTTACACCAGCGTTTTTGATGGCCACTGCTCTGGATCCACACTACGTGCTTATTCTCTCATCTGAAAGAACTCCCACAACGAACCACACACATTATGCACCTAGTAGCGTACAATCACGTTGGCCATTGGCCAAAAATGTTGTTGCAATAATACATACAAGATGATTAGGATATTTCGGCGATGCACAAAGCATACGCAACTGCAATTTCCGCACAAAACTATGCTCACAGCAGTAGTCATCATAAAACTCTTTATTGAGAGAGAAGCACCCACTGTTCAAACCGTCACCAAATCAGCCCCATCAAAACAAATACTCTGAGATTAAGAAAGCACAAAATAGAACGTTTGGGCATTACACTTGATTATGCCAAGGAGCTCGACTTGATTATGCAAAGGCACATAGAGTGGCAGGTGACAAGTGATTGCTGATGCATAGCATACAGTATCCTCATTCCTGCTAGCACGATGTAGCTGGGTTAAACGGTTCAACCACAACCATAAGCCCTATTCCACAACAAATGACTGAATACTGACCCTTTTACAGTCACAACACGACTGCATTCAACAAAACAACATTGGCAGGTAACCAAGACTGTGAAATAAGTATATAAAACCAAACCATGGCCATTCCATATGTTATCGAACATTGGACAAGCGGAAGGATAAAATAACAGTGGAATGTCAAAATGAATACCGTATTTACCCATACATAGCCCCCCCCTATGCATAGCCCCCCCCCGCTATGCATAGCCCCATATTGGCAAAACATAAAAAATGCCCTATGCATAGCCCCCCCCCCCCTATGCATAGCCCCATAGGTACTGTACAGTACCTGAACCTACCTACATAAGCTGGTCATAAGCTAAGCTACCCATAGCCACTCCCACACCAAGCTAAGATGCCTATAAGCCTGCTTGGGGGTGTATTGTACTAGAATAACCCTGTTTTGACCTCAATTATGCCCTAAAACATGTGCTTTTGACCTAAAAAATATGCCTCTGTGCACCTCTCAAAAACATAAAAAATGTCCCATGCATAGCCCCCCCCCCCCCTCCTTATGCATAGCCCCATATAGGACCTCTCAATTTTTGCATGGGGCTATGCATGGGTAAATACAGTATCTGAAAAAAAACCACAAAACCATAAGAAAGAATAAAATAATACGATAGCATAAGGTTCAAATAAGTCTATGAAATGTAGATTCATAAAAAGTATGTCAAGGCACATGTTGTAATGTTATGCTAGCTATGCACTTATGCTATGCTGGATCTATAACATCTAATACATACCTACATACATACATACAGTACATACATACTCGCATGTTGGAAAAAGCCAATATTTCCTAGAAGAGTACTACTAGCTAGCTGCAAGATGGATAGCTGTAATCAGATGCACAGCATAAGCACGGACTGACAATAGATAAAGGTGAGATACGTTAGCGGTGGCAAGGCAAAAATTATTATGCCAAGGCACAGATAAACAGAAGGACGGCAAGCCATTGTCCCTCCTCCACGTTCAGGCACAATTCTCCAGTCATCGCTCTACAGACTCCTCAACACTGCTACAGGAGACCTAAAAGAAACTACTATTTTAGTCTGGTCAGTCAGTAGATTCAAAATAAGGTATAGTTAGAGCTTCTGCAAACAATTATCACCTTTGCGAATTCGTGTTCAATGAGTTTGCTGGCAGCGTATCTTGATTCTGCGGACGTCAGCAGGCAATGAGACAGGAAATCGGCGCAACTGCTGCCGCGCAGTGATGGAGGAATAGGAGGGGTGCAACCACTGCCCAAGGAAAACATTATTTGAGCCACAAGCATGTCGCGCGGCCACGGCATCTAAAGTAGAGAAACAGCTGCATCTACTAGCTTTTGCTTGCATCATCAACAGTACGGCTTTTACCAGTCCAGTTGTCATTTGCAATACGACGCAGCCCAAACTCCAGATATCGGAAGCCCTGCCTTGAGGTTCTCCGGTCAGTACTTCAGGCGCCATGTACATAGTAGTGCCGTCTGTGCGCGAGAGCTCTCCAGTGAGCGTGTTGCTGTGTGAAAGACGGACGGAGCCCAGCTTCAACACATCTTCCCCACTGGTTAGAAACACATTTCCAGCTGCAAACAAAGCAACTTAGAGATGAGCACAGAAATGCACAAATACTGCACTTCAGCATGTATGAATCATACGCTTAATGTCGCGATGGACGATATTGACGACGTCGTGAAGATAGCAAATAGCGCGTAGGAGAAACAGAGTGTATCTACGCACCAACAGCTGTCGCAGCGGGCCTTCATTACACACACTCTCCAGTGTCCCACCATCACAGTACTCCATATAGATCAGCAACTCATTCTGAAACAAAAACACCTACGTCATTGGCCAGAGAAAATACACAGTAAACGGCATTCTGACTAGTGTGAGCATAGGGTACAGTGGGGTAAACCTGGACACGGGGGAGGGGTAAACCCGGAGACCTTGTATCAATCGATTCCTTCAAATCTCCTCTTTCAAATGAGCAACCGTGTTCATCATTTGCTGAAGTGTGATGTGCTTGTTGGCCTGGTGTTTCTTCTTTGCTTTATTCAACCAAACTTTATCTCGAAGCTACCAAATAACCAAACTACCAAGCTAAACTACCCATTCGACATGCGCACCTCCTTTAAAAACTGCAATCGATTAACCAAAACAAAGCACCTAGCCAAGCATCAAATGTACAGCACCTCCGCCATCTTAAACGCCTACCAGCAGCTTACGAAATGTCGACGAAGATCACGAAAACAATTTTCGCCGAGCTCATAAAAACTACTGCAGCTTGCATTCCAAGCATCAAATACATTACAGCATGAAATACACATACGTACTGCTTTTTGCATGAAAGCCTCTAAATCTTGGCATCTCTACACGTTACGTACGCACTACCACATACAAATTATTATGCTTAGCTAATTACACAACGTACCAATAATATTTGGTATCATCGAAATATGCTTATTTAACTTTGCCATTTATGCTCTTTTGTCAAAGCCAGTCTAATTTTTTGATAGCCACCTGCTTACGTACCTACCAGAACAATCTTTATAATTTCTTACCGTAAACAAGCATAACCCATTACAGTATACCCTCAATACTGTGCCCATATGACCACGCACCTTACATGCCCGCGAATAATTGAAGTTCGTCCCGAACTTAGCCAACTGAATATATAGTTGCAATGCCAAAAGCCTTGCTTTGCTAAAACAAAGTGCTAAAATCCTTTCCAAATATGATTCAGTCTACTATACATGTAGTGGCTAAAATAGGCTAACTGTGACATATGCTCACTGCAAAATATACTAAAATAGGCCACCACTCCATATTTGTAATCATACTGGCATTCAATACATCGCCCTATACAATGAACTTACATACCATGTGTCATCTAAAAATTAAAGTAAATGTAAATAGGGTAGAAGAAGATAAAACTGATCACTTCCTATTTTTTCCACCTTCTGTGTCTACCTTCATTGCAATCTTGCCAAAATTTCTAATTGACACAGGAACACCCAAAATTGTCAACACTGCATGCATAACCCATGTGAAGCGACTACATACTGGTATCATGAGTTGTCTGTGCTGATAATGAATAACCATTCACCCTACTGGCTTAACTTGCTTCAAAAACCTGCCACGTGCATCTGCCATTCAAAGGGATATGAATTCAAATTGCACTCCCCTTGTTCCTCGATTTGGACATGTCTCCACTTGCCTCCAATGTATCAAAATATAGTGATGACTTGTCCATGCTGATCGACAACCACCAGAGACCCAATGACTGCCTGCGCTGCCTTTTCTGCCATGTATGGTGAAACATGCACTGTGCATTTTGGTTCTATACCATTAGAACTCACCAAGCTCTTTTCCACATCATCTTGGGCCATCATAACTGAATGCCATCCTTTCCATTCCTGGTCCAAGCTTTGTCCATGGTCATCTTTTTGTCCCTCTGCCATCTGCCCAATTTGTTGCATGTCAACCTTGATTCGCTGTGCTGTCTCCATCCCCATTGTCTGTTCTGCTTTTCCTTGTTCTCTCATTGTCAACTTCTCCTGTGTATGTTGTGAATTCTCTGATTTGATTGAATTCAAGGTGACTCCCCCAATGATAATCGGCTGATGATTTTGCATGTGCATTCCAGTATCCCACCATTGGGTGGCCATGTCTTCCATGTTCTGATCCTGTTCCCCCATGTATGCTTGCTGAAAATCTTGGTGTAACAGTTGCAATGGTTCCTCAAATGTGCTTATGATCTGGTCTGGGTTGGGTTGTCCAAAACTTGGAAACACTGGGTCCTCTTCATTTGGCTGCGTGAAAGTGAATGTCCCCTTGGAAGTCTCCACAATTGGGTTCAAAATCTTCTCTTTCAATCATTTGGTCATCACCTGGCTGAAAATCCTGAAATGACCAAAAGTCATTCAGAAGGCCATCTCCATGCATCCTATTCCAAAAGTTTGCTTGCACATGTCCCCAACGATTGCAATTGAAACAAATTGGGTGACCATCTTCATCAAAAGCTCTTCCTTGCCATTGATTCCATTGTCCCAGAATACTGTCACTCATGTCATCATTATGTTCATCATCCACTTCCCTGTTCTGCTTCAGTACCATGTCCATGACTGTTTTCTCCAGCTTGTTGAGGCGTTCCTCAAATGTGTCACTGGCTATGGCTGCCACCATAACCTTGCTTGTTGCCACCTCATCTGTGATTCCTTGCAATTCAAATCGACGAGCTGATGCAACTGCTTCAGCAAAGGTCTGTGGATTTGCATATGCCACTGGTCTTTTGAGTTTTGGACCCAAATTTTCAAGGAATCGATCCAAAAGCATGCGTTCCCGATTGTCAGCATCCATGTCTGGATAAGCATCCTGAATCAGGTCTTGCAATTGGTCTGCAAACATTTCAACTGTCTGTGCTGCCTTTTGTTTGCATTGTGAGTACTTCATTGCACTCAACCGTTTGGCTTCAGTTGAATTGAAGTGATCAGACAATTTGCTCGTGACAGTGTCATAATCAGAGGCTTCTTGAGGTGTGAGAGTGCTAATCACCTGTTCATACACCTTTTCTGCATGCTCCTTCATCAAAGATGGCAAAATTTCCAGCCGTCGCTCCTTTCCCCATCGACATGCCACAGCAATCTTGTCGAACTCTGACAACCATCTTCCAAAATTGTCAGTAGCACGACCCTTAAATGGCAACATGTTCCCCATCAGGGATGATCCATTGAAAAGTGCACCCTGTTCACTCTGTTGCATGACTCCATTGAGGCTTTCTGTGAGTCTGTCACAATCTGTGAATCGTGCTTGCAATGAATCTTGAATGTTCTCTAGATCTCTCTTTTGATGCCACCAACCTTTTGTTCCATGGTTGCCATGGTCTGTTTTTTCTCTCCCAGGGACAGTAAACTTGGACTTCCTGTCACTTGCCACTGTCACTTGTCACTGTCACTGTCACTGCCACTGTCACTTGGTTTTCCCACTCTTGCCAGAACCTTTATTCCTGTTATCCCAAGGTGTAAATCCCAAAACTCTGGAAATTTTCTTGGCACTGTAACAGTAAAATTCTTGCGAGTATCGTTATTTCTCCTTGCTTCTTGTCCTTGTGCAATTCAACTCCTTTCTTATAAATCAACGGTTGCACCCTTATGCTGTGCTTCTTGTATCTCTAGGTACCATCAACAAATTTGCATGCCTTGCGCCCTTTTTGCGTCCTTTTACGGTGCTTCTTGCGTCCTACTGTTCCAGTCAATTTGCATCCCTTGTTTCACTGTGACTTCCCCGGCTACGTACTGTATCTAATGTACAACTTCCCTTGCAACAGCTTCCCTTGCGACACCTTCCCTTGTTGATACACCTTCCCCTGCTGCCGGCAGATTCAACCAGGAGGCTTCCCCAAAAATTTTTTAGACCTGAAGCTGTACCCGAAGATGTGTATGTGCTACTGTCACTCCAACCTGTCTTCAACCTTTCCTTCCTGTCGTTTTTGACCTTCCCTCTTGTCGTTTTCGACCTTCCCCTGCTGTGCACAGATTTCTTTGCCAGGAGGTACACCCAAACACCAAAACTGTTTTGCTTGTGTCCCCTTTATTGCTACTGCTGCTGCTGCGCGCAGATTTCAACCAGCAGTCCGTTACGATTCTTGATACCAAAATTTGAAACACACTATCAACCATGCAATGCTCCCGTCCACAGCACACACAATAGGATTCCACCTGCGTTCCAGACCACAGTGGAGAAGAAAAGCAGGGCTCCGTTGGCCAGACGGACCCCTAATTCCTTCAACCAACTGCCCCTTTGTTTTGTCTAAGGGTCTGCCACCTGATCTGATTCTTTGGTTTTGATCCCTATGATAATGCCTTGCTCCGTGTGCGTGTGCTTGAACTAGACTTGTATCATCTATTCAATCTGCGTTTTTTTTGTATGGCTACTCCCTGTCTTCTATCCCCATGATCATCAGCTGCTTCTCCCCATTGGCGTTGGTTTGGATGGATACCGCTTCTTGCCCCTTTGGCGTTGAGTTGGATGGATGCTGATTCTTGCCCCTTTGGCGTTGGGTTGGATGGATGCTGGTTCTTGTCCCTTTGGCGTTGGGTTGGATGGATGCTTGTTCTTGCCCCTTTGGCGTTGGGTTGGACGGATGCTGGTTCTTGCCCCCGTTGGCTTGAATTGAGAAGATTGGCTGATCTTTCTTTCTTCGTTCTTCGGATTGAACTCAGTTGGTTTTCAGAAGGTGGTGTAGCCGGTCACCATGTGATGTGCTTGTTGGCCTGGTGTTTCTTCTTTGCTTTATTCAACCAAACTTTATCTCGAAGCTACCAAATAACCAAACTACCAAGCTAAACTACCCATTCGACATGCGCACCTCCTTTAAAAACTACAATCGATTAACCAAAACAAAGCACCTAGCCAAGCATCAAATGTACAGCACCTCCGCCATCTTAAACGCCTACCAGCAGCTTACGAAATGTCGACGAAGATCACGAAAACAATTTTCGCCGAGCTCATAAAAACTACTGCAGCTTGCATTCCAAGCATCAAATACATTACAGCATGAAATACACATACGTACTGCTTTTTGCATGAAAGCCTCTAAATCTTGGCATCTCTACACGTTACGTACGCACTACCACATACAAATTATTATGCTTAGCTAATTACACAACGTACCAATAATATTTGGTATCATCGAAATATGCTTATTTAACTTTGCCATTTATGCTCTTTTGTCAAAGCCAGTCTAATTTTTGATAGCCACCTGCTTACGTACCTACCAGAACAATCTTTATAATTTCTTACCTTACCGTAAACAAGCATAACCCATTACAGTATACCCTCAATACTGTGCCCATATGACCACGCACCTTACAGAAGCGGCAATTTCAGAAAAGCTCAGGTGAGTTTACCCCACAGTACCCTACTAGGTTTCGGGTGGCCTACTACACTAGTACGTACGGCGTAATTATCAACCCGACAACAAAAACAGCAACACGCCGACTCACCATCTAATACCTACCACATGCAGCGACGTTCGCTACAACATGGTGATAGGGCCCGTAGCTGACGTAGGTACGTACATTCTGAGGGTCCAAGAACTGTTCTGCGGTAAAATACTCGGCCTTGCTAGGCTTTCAGTGATCGAAGAGCCTCTGCTAAGAACAAGAGTATCTGCGATATCGCAGCAACTAATCAACGCAAAACCTATGTAGGACGACAGTAAAAAGCGGCAACCTTATGTACCTAACTGTTAGAATTCCCAGCCTAGATTCTGATTAGACTTTGGATCTTTGCTGCACGCCCCCGACGTGCGTGTTTGCACTCCAGTATGTATCTACGGTATTACCCTACTGTACGTCTCCAGGCGTGACGAAAAGACAAAGCAATTTCCAAGAACAGCAGAGTCCAACCCGAACCCCCACCTGGCTACCACTATATGGGCACACGCTTTTCGATATTCCGTTCACTAGGGGAGGTACTGTACTGTAATGTTTCGTGTATTGCCCCCCCTCGAATATAGCCCCCCCTCGTATATAGCCCCCCCCCCCCCCCCTAATCGGTGCCTATCGTCGTTTGTACTCGTATATAGCCCCATATCAGAGACTGCGAAAAACGACGAAAACGAAGATTTTTACAGCTGAAAGCAGCGTTTTCGACGTGTTTCTAGCCATATAGCAGTTGATGGCAATTCATTTGGGACAGTTTGGGATACATTTTGATTTTCACCCCTCTTGACCACCCCTTCAGACATGACCGACCATAGCCCAAAATGATAATTTTTGCGCAAAAATAGCTTGTTTTCTACCACTTTAGCTTGAAAACATGCAAAATAAACCAGAAAAACGAGTTCAGGAGGTCAAAAAACCTTACTTTGGTCACTAATGCAAAATGCCCTTTTATATAGCCCCCCCCTTTTGTATAGCCCCCTCTCGAATATAGCCCCCCCTAATCGGGGCTTACCGATCATATAGCCCCAGGGGGCTATACACGAAACATTACAGTAGGTATCCACGCACGCATCGTATGCCCCCACCTGACATACTAGTTTTCATCAACATTCATCACGCCTCTTCCCCCAAGGTGCTTGACTCACTAGCCTTATAAGCTGAAGCTCGAAGGTTACCTGAGCACAATCTCATCTTCACATCTGCTGTCGACCAACTCGCTAGAGAACTTCTCTGCACGTGTGACTCAATCAAGGCGTCATGACATTCTGCTAGCTGACATACATATAGGTAGCATCTTCTGGCTAGCTTGATTTGCGGAAATAGTGGCAATATGAAACCGTTTTCGCCTTCACTCTTCTGCTTGAAACTGACGATACCAATTTTGCTCTTCTTATGTTGGCCCCAAGCAGACGCTATAGTGTTTTGAAACCAGGAATGCGTTTCTTCAGTGAAGAACTACCCAGAAATTGGAAACCAATCTCCTTCTAGCAATACGGCTTTGGAGGTACAGTCACCCTTCCCTAGGTACCTCAGACAGAGAGCAACATTAGCATGTAGGGTATTGTGGGGTAAACCCGGACATCTATTATAGTATTCCTTAGCACCCACTGGGCCGATTGAGACAACTATTCTAGCAATGGATTCCTTGAACACTCCTCTTTCAAATGAGCAGCCGTGTTTATCATTTGCTGAAGTGGCAAGTTCAGAAAAGCTTAGTTGTCCGGGTTGCATGACTCTAAAAGCCACTTAGTTATGGGCAAGTGACCAAGTGACCAAGTTATGGGCAAGTTTTAGTAGGAGAGAGAGGACAGGACACGGGTCAAGAGAACTTGTTTGTGGGCTGTGCGTGCGCAAGAGCGAATGAGTGAAGTGAACACACTAGACGAATCAGCTGATTATAATTGGCCCTTTCCTTTCGTCACTCTTGTTCTATTTTCTTTTCTCTATTACATTCAACTTCATTTCAACTTCACTGAATAACAAAAGTCACTTCAGTAGGTAAAAATATTTACAAGTGTCCAACAAACATGGTTTTTTCCCCGGCCCAAGCCAGAGGATTCAAAAAATGCTCCAGCCAACTCTTCATCTCCTCTGACTCGACAGCATTCATTCTGATGACTAAAAACATTTCTTCTGATCAATCTCGCATTGAAACTGAGGTGGAAGCTTGTCAGGGCAGGGGTAATTGTTAGCTTACAAATGAGAGGAGCCATTCTATTTATTGCAGTTGTAGACAAGTTTTATGAGCGTGAAAAAAGGATGGGCAATCGATGATACACAGATAATCCTTCCTTTGTGTCTTTGAGCAATGTGTGACCTGTGCAATACGTAATTATCCCCTGAGGCCCTTTGCGCATGTCAAGTGCGGTGGACTGGACACTAGTCAGCAGTCAGCCAGCTTGCCAAGTTTTCCTTAACGGGGACCGGTTTTTAGTAGGGCAGGCTGACCCTGCCCATAGATAACTAAGTGGCTCTTAGAGTCATGCGTCCGGGTTTACCCAAGTGTCCGAGTATGCCCCACAATACCCTACCTATTGCAGCTTGTTTTTACTGCGAAACTGATTGCCGAGGTTTATGCGTTCTCGTTCATTTCAGGAAAGACCAGCGCTCTGCCCATCGCTCTGAGAAAGAAGTCTGCAGAAGCTGGCGGCGATCCCTTTGGTCAGTTAGCCAGAAGAGCCAGCAGTTCGGCCGGCGCAGAAAAGTCACCTCTCGAAGACGCCATCATATTGCGCTTCGGATGATGATGCGCGCAACATGACAAAGTCGACATCACCAACAGTACTTGTGACTAAGTGATACGTAGGCCTGTGAAAGCATCGCTCGCTAGCCGCCTGTTACTATAGTACTGATAGGAGCACGTACCATAGGTACTAACACCTAATAGTCTACCTGTACAGATGTAACCTGGCATATCTAGTGTAATCTAGAGCATTTCTATGTACAGCCCAAAGAAGTGCGTACACGCACGTATCGTCTGAGTACGTTCCTTCTGTATGAAAGTAAGAGCCAGAGTAATTTTTAAAAAATAAACCCTTTGTTCCATCAACCACTGAATACTGCAATGTCAAGAAGAGCTACAGGTTGGTCTTCATACATACAGCAGTACCTACCCCAAGGACATATCCCATAAAGCACCAGAATGTACATTTATGGCTTTTTGAGAAGTCCAGTCAACAATCCTATAGGTGTTGACTAGACTAAAATAGTGTTACGATCAACAATCGAAATGTTGACTCAAACCAATTTTCAAGTTTAGTCAACACCCAAAATCGTTGACTGCTGACTCAAAAAGTTGCGAACAAATCTTAGTCAACACTTTTTCGGGTCCTTTCCAATTGACTTGACCTTGCATCTTGCATTCCATTTGAGTCAACATGTTTGCATCAACAAAATTTCAAGTTTAGTCAACAAAAAAAAATTGTTGACTCAAACCCACTGCTCCTTTATGGGTTATGTACCTCCTAATATCTTCTTGGTTCGTCATAACCATGTACATTTCCCACTCCAACGCAGCCTTATGTACAATGAAAAAACAAACTTGACTTCGTCAGCACCTCATAGGAGGCCGGTCAAGTCACTGTCAAAAGCAAAGCAGTAAGAAACAGTGGGCGTAAACAACGGTGCTAGAAGAAACAGTACCTGTAGCGGTTTGACGTAATGAACAGCACACAATAAAGGTCTACCTTCTACTCATTCCCTACGTACATATCCAAAAGTCCCCGTCTGGCACTGCATGTAGTGTAGACCACCCCCGTCTAGCACTGTACAAGCATGTCAGCAATGAAGCAGGCGGTAAGCCCAAGGCGAGGTCAAAAATGGCAGCCAGCAACCTCCAAGGGGGGAGTACAGTACACGTATCAATATGGGGCTGGGGCATAAATATCAGAAATATCCATTCCTGCTGCTAATATCCATCATTTCTCTGCGACCGCTGCGTCGTTTGCTTATTACGTATATGTACGGTAGTGTGGGGTAAAGTCGACCAGGGGGAAGGTCGCCAATCTTATCTGTACATTGTCAGTGACTTCCCAGTTCCCTGCAGCTGTTCCGGGTATAAGCATTGGATCGGGTCGAATCATGCTATACACATATGTACATATTATACTCTATTCATTCAGTCGCTCTGATCAAGAAGAATTTGCCGCTGTCCGACCTTGCCCCACAGTACCCTATTCGTCTTCTATTCTACAGCACAGTGCACTGTACTGTACTGAATACCTGATGTTCTTCGAAGCCAAAGTATCTGACGAGATTGGGATGGTTGAGTCGTTCCAAGTTGGCGATTTCATCCATCAGCTGACGCACGTATCCTTGGTCGGCCGAATGTTTCTTCAATTTCAACTCCTTCACTGCCATCAGCTTCCCCGCGTCCATACTGTAGTCCTTGTACACGCTAGCAAAGCCTAGAAACACACATACACACTCAGCAAGAGTTCGTCCATCTAGGCTGCGGACGGAAGATCACTGTCGTATAGTGGGCTTTAGCGTAGCAATTACACATGATGGACCGTAAACTGGCACAAAATGAAAGGGAAGAGCATACCAATCTGTTTCTCCATGCGAGTCCAATGAAAGTTGACGCGTTTGCCGACGAAATGATCTCTGGTCACCACCTCACCCATACATTTGCCGATTCGCTTCAGCTCCTGACAACAAATGGCGAAGCATATGCATACTTACACGTATCATACCAACCGTACGCAGGTACGTATACATGAGATGTGTACATATGTGCGTACATCACATGTCAGCGCGCTGCTTTCTCCTACGCTTTTTCATATGTATGTACGTCATGTACGTTACGTATGTATCTGCAAATTGGCACAAGCGCCAAAGCCACAATGACATGCCACCCATGCAGGCAGACCGGGCAGAGCATAGAGCTGGACACGACTCACCTGCAGTTTCTCCTGCCTTGTCTTCTCCATCTGTTCCAGGGCTCTACTGATGCGTTTCCTCGGATTCCCCTCCTCCTGCTCCTCCTCATTTCCTCCTTCTTCCCGTTTTCGCCTGCGTGAAACAGAGGAAGAAGAGGAGGCTGAGGGTTTCAGGCGTCTGGCGGCCACTGCCAAAGGATTTTCTTTGAACTGCGCCCTGCCCATATTCACCACCTCCACCCCACCACCGGACACGTACACTGAAACAGCATCCACACTTTTCTACTGACCACCTCAGATTCGAGGCAAAAGAGCTGCGAGACCCTGAGCTAGTGCTGTGCGAATCAGAGTAAAAGGTCAATGCGACAGAAGAAAAATACATGGGGAAACCTACATTCCGACAGCTCCACGTCTTTCTTCAGTTCCTACAGAAAGAAAACATTTGGAACTTACAACATTTCTGGAAAGCCACGATTACACGATATTCACGTGGCACACGCACTGTACACCATAGCCTACTACAGTAGTACGTAGTATACAAGTGGGTGTAATACCAGGAACTGTTGATTGTCGAGATGTTGGGTGAGGGAGGGGTGGGTGGCGAGGGCGAGGAAGCTCTGACTACCCTGCGCGTGTCGGATGGCGAGTGGCTGAGCGCCCTCCTCCGTCACTGTGGCCAGAAAACAGCGCCACTCCTTCGCCAACTCCAACATCCCCTCCACCAACTCCCCGCGCCTCCGCAATCCACCCGTCCACTGCGTATGATACAGGCTACGCTCCATCTACAACACACGACACATGACAAAACCGGCTATACTGTAAAGTTTGGTGTATAACCCGATATCGAATATAAGCCGAGCAAATTGGTCGACTTTAAATTTTAGTATTTTGTATTAACCCGATATTCACCTAGCGCCAAATGCTTCAAAAAGCTATTTTACGCTGAAATAAGCAAGTATGGTGCATACCCCGACATTTTGCATAACCCGATATCGAATATACCCCGAGCAAATTGGTCGACTTTGTTTGTATAACCGATCGGGTAATACACCAAACTTTACAGTAGTCTGTCCAATAGCAGTTGGCACTTGGACTCAAGGCGCCTTGCGTAACATAAATTTACAAATGCGGATTTTTGTCCACGCTTCGTGTACTACTCCTATTTAGCAGAAGTAGGCCTACATGCAAACTACGCAACTCGCCTTGAGTCCAAGTGCCAACTGCTATTGGCCAGACTGTAGCTGCCTCTAATGATCAAAAGGGGAACTTGTGCGACGAAGGTCGTCCGGTTGTGAAGTCAAATGGTTAAGGCACTCCCCTGGAACGCGAGAGGTCCCGGGTTTGATTCCCCGTTCTCGACCGAAAAAATATGCGACAACAGACCGTGCCAAACCGCCAAGTCATCATGATTGTTCGGTACTCTAATCAATAGAGCAGTATTTGAACATTACACATCTCCGCCGATAGACCGCTCCCTTACGGCTAGGCATATATTTGAATATTACGCACTTCAAATGCGAAGTTGAACACTTGGATGACGGCATCCTTGTAGATGTCTCGCTCGGAAAGTGACAGCGAGTCATAGGAAGCCCCATGAAGCAGCTGCTCTCTCATCGCGCGCATTGTCACTGACGCAGCCGTACGAACGCCCAGCGCTGCAGTCTGAATGAAAAACACAAACACCACTCCCCCACTTCCTATTTATCCCAAGGAACGCACTTGCAATTCTCTCAGATGAACAGCAATCTCTTGATGAAAGGAGCATTGTTGATCTAGATACTGCACCAATTGAGCAGACTCGTGGAAGGAGCGACATACAGACTTCAAGCTGGCAGAATTCAAGGATATCAAATAGCAGGCGTGAGCCTATACAAGATGCAATGCTATTAGTAGTGAGTATGGATGACGCATGGTGATAGAGCTGTGGAGCTTGGGTGTATGTACTTGTATGTGTTGAAGCGCCAGCTGAGTATCAGTATCCAATCTGACCATCTTTCGACGACCATTCCATTCGGCATTCGACCATACAGCAACACCAAACAATATCAGATACCTGCATCATTAGACTTGCTCCTTCAATCATCCTTTCTGGGATAAAATACCGTGAGATAAACCCGGCCACCTAAGTACTGAAGGCCATTCTTTCTACGTAGACGGCCGGGCTTACCTGACAGGACTTTACCACATACAAAAACGCACAGCCACAGAACGAGTTGAGCTCAGCTAATCGTCTGCACATTATATGGCTGCAGGCAGATTGACCGTGCTCGACCGCTCACCCAGTGATATTCTTGCTGAGAACGTGCGATGGAAGGTCAGTCTCGTCTCTTCCACAAATAACATTGAGGAGCAGCTGAAGCAGTTCCTCATCATTCCCTGTGGCTGCGTCGCAGAACACAATCACGCTCTCCAACGGACGCGACGTGCATACCTATTTACAGCATGAAACCTTCCAACAGTGGCTCAGTACGTACACTACGCGGATCCAATAATATGTAGTATAATAATTCATGAACTTATGCCATTATTTACCAGCAAATGCCCAGTTTCCTTGAGAGAGTGCAGTAGCTGCGGGAGAGGTGCGCAAATAATGAACTGGGCTGCAGTTTCCAAATCGTTCTTGAGACACCGGGCGAATTTCATGGCTCTGCGGCATCTGTCACGAACCTCAGCCACCACCAACTTGTACCGCTTGCACGTCACGAACACGCGCGACGACCCGCTACAACACAACACAACACATCAGAGCCTAATGTCTTTGCAGTATAATCGGTCCATCATAGCAGGCACACGGCTCGCTTGCTATACCTGGAGTTGCTTCTGTCGGTTTGAAAAAGCGGGACGCCAGTGCGAGCAGAAGAGGAATGCTTCATCCCTACCACCTCCTCCTCCTCCTCCGACGTCTCCTTCTCCTCCTCCTCCTCCTCCTCCACCTCCGAGTTGCTTCCCCCCTCCTACACCTCCTCCTCCTCCTACTACGAGTTTCTTGTGTCGGTGTGCAAAAGCGGGAATGCCAGTGCGAGCAGAAGAGGAATGCTTCATCCCTACCTCCTCCACCCCCTCATCCGTGTCGTCACCTTGTATCTCCATCACTTCGAACCCTTCCGACAGCTCCGCTTCTGGTTGACAGTTAGCCACCAGATACTCACTCACCATCTTTTCCAGCATAAAGTTGCCAAAGTTGCTACAAGAGAAAACTAAATCTCATCACAACGGTCACCACCCAACACAACATAGGTACACGCTACAAAGAAACCGAAACAGCCAGGCTATTCGGCGGGTTGGTTAGCACTGCGGTCATCTACACATGCAGTCGTACATACTGAGGCAGATGTCGCAGTGGAAGCATTCACGCTCGTACACCGTAATCCGAAACCATATTGGAAACACCGCAGTTCCGACCCTGATGAGACGGCGTTTCGATCAAGAAATAGGCTATATCGGTTATATAGGTAATATTGCGCAACCATACCAAAACTGCAGCGCG
>JASAMW010001541.1:0-20466 GCA_030247985.1 Epsilonema sp. ZAB3_2
GGGAATAGTTCATGGCATATCTCTTTTTGGCAATAGTTACATCAGTTACTGTGTACATAGTTCATTCTTTGGTCACACTTAAAAAAACACTTAGTAATTGGTAATAATAATAATTGGTCAATTAAAAATCAGACACCCTTCTGGGCAGTAATAATTGATAAGACACCCTTCTGGGCAGTAATAATGGTCAACACCCTTGCAGGCAGTAATAAGTCATTCAACACCCTTGGGCAATATAAAAGAGTCAGACACCCTTTCGGGCAGTATCAAAGAGTCAGACACCCTTTGGGGCAGTATCAAACAGTCAGACACCCTTTCGGGCAGTATCAAAGAGTCAGGAACACCCTCTTGGCATCTTTGTAAAAATCCAGACACCCTTTCGGGCAGTATCAAACAGTCAGACACCCTTTCGGCAGTATCAAAGAGTCAGACACCCTTTTGGCAGTATAGAAAGTCAGACACCTTGGGCAGTATGAACAGTCAGACACACCTGGGCAGTCTAGGAAGTTAGAACACCCTTTCGGGCAGTATCAAAGACAGTAGAGCACCCTTTTGGGCAGTATCAAACAGTCAGACACCCTTTCGGGCAGTATCAAAAAGTCAGACACCTTTTGGGCAGTATCAAAGAGTCAGACACCCTTTAGGGCAGTATCAAACAGTCAGACACCCTTTCGGGCAGTATCAAAGAGTCAGACACCCTTTCGGGCAGTATCAAATAGTCAGACACCCTTTCGGGCAGTATCAAACAGTCAGACACCCTTTCGGGCAGTAGTAATTCATCACATCCTTACAGGCAGTAACAATTGGTCAACACCCTTGCAGGCAGTAATAATTTATCAGGCACTCTAGGCTTGACTCTTTTCCAGTAGTAGCACACACTCACTTCTGGTATGATAAGCATCTAATACAGAAAGTTCAATACTGCTTTTCCTATAGTCCTGTATAATTACAACATATTTAACCTGTATGTGTGCTATAACCTGTATGTACTGTACAACATAAACCTGTTTCAATACCATTTAACCTGTATGTACAGTATAACACAACAACCTAATACAGACTTAACTCTCTCTCTCTCTCTCTCTCTTCCATAAAATGAACTACCCTTCCTATGGCATTTTTCAAAATAGAAAAAAACACATCTATTGAAAACACTCAAACAAAGAAAAATCAAAATTACTGCAGCAAGCAATTCAGGCAAGTATGCTTCAAATTGATTGTATTTGAAACCACCTGCTAATGTAAATTTCCTTCTCTATCATTCAAACCTACTGTATATCTATGAGCCGATTTTGCCCCTAACTAATGCAAAGCACCAATTGCAAACGAAGATTGGCCACCCTATTGAGCACAAGAAGCAAAATGCAAAATGCATGATAAAGAGAAAAACATAAAATAACTGCAAAACAAAAGAAAACAAAATGAAAATGAAACAGCAATGTACATGAGAACACACTCATCACAATTTTGACATGCATTTTTAACACTTTTATGTTGATCTACTTCGTTCAGTTACGTATTGCTCTTTATGAGAACTTATGAGAACTGAAAAACGAGACGCCGGTACATTAAGGTTCTCATTTTATGAGAACTTGTGCGGTTTTGTCTTCACAAAACATGTACTCCTGCGATTCTGTTCTGCACAAAACATGTACTCCTAGAGAGGCCAGAAGGCCCCCTTCTAGGAGTACATGTCTTGTGCAACTCCCTCTAGGAGTCTCGTGTTTTGTGAGACAGAGTCACAGAGTTCTCATAAATGAGAACCTTATGTACTGACACTATTTTAGTTCTCATAAGTTCTCATAAGGTAGTGGAGTTGGCAGTCATATTCAGTACTGGTTAAGTCAGGTTGCGGTGGGGGGGGGGGGGGGGGGGGGGGTGTCAGGCCAGTATTGCTACCTCTGACGCTGACGGGGGGGGGGGGGAGGTACGGCCTTTGGGCCAATTCTGACGTACGAGGAGTACCTACTCCATTTCGACTGAAAACCACCTGACGTCATTTGTGCATGACCCCTTACCTGTATGAAGCGGAGGACTTCTGAGGAGAAGGTGTCTGAGCCGATGGATCCGCTGCCGTCCACCAGGAACATGAGGTCGGTGGGCTGGGAGGGGCGGGAGGTGCGCAGGGTGCAGACGCGGCCGGGCGCCAGTCTGGCGCTGCTGCTCACGTCCACGAACCCCGACACGCACTGGCAGGCGTAGCCGTCCGTCAGGTCCACGCATTCTGAAAGTGAAGAAAGACGCATGATTGATGTGTTACGTACTGCGTACGTATGGCAATAGCGTCCAAGGAGGCCAGTAGTAGTGTACGTAAACTAGTTCTAGGTATGTAAGGCGAGTTTAGCCAAAAGTCCCGGACCGGTCCCTGGTGGGGTTGCCTAAGTCCGCAGCTGTGTCCGAGGGTAACGGGTTCGACTCCCGTTCGGTCCTATTTATTCTCTCCCCCCCCTTTTCGGGGCCCCGGCTATCGCCATACGGAACGCGGCACGTCACAGATGAAACATGACTCCTCAGTCCGATCCGCTACTGGCTGGTGCACCCTTCCTTGTAGTCTTCTGAATTAGCGGACCTATGCGCGCCGGTGAAAGTACGGCGCGCACGCATGGAGTTGCGAAAGGAGAGCGGTCGGTGGCTTGGCACGGGTCCACCGGGGATATCTTTCTTTCGCAACTGTCTACGCACGCACGCGCCGTACTTTGTACAGTCAGTGTATGTCCGCTAATTCAGAGGACTACAAAGGAACGGTGCACCAGCAGCGGATCCGACTGATGGTGGGAAGAGCTCATGTTTGTGTGAATGAATACAGTATTTCCATGTCTGCGTTGTAAAAAATTTTTTTGCATATATTATTTATTGATATTTGTAATCGGACTGTGCCTAATCGAGGACTTTAGGTACCTGCGTGATCGTCGCAAGAGTGAAACTTCCTGTTCTTGCACTCGTTGCTCGCTAAAGGTGAAAACATATCACATACTATAGTACAAATTATATTTCTGGGATCCATGCATTATTTATCTCAGGATCTAGCCAACGTAGCTCAAAGCGGTTAAAAATCTCTCGATAACTTTAGCTCGCCTGGAAAATAAAAAAACCGCATGCGTCTACGTGCCCTCTGTGTTGAGAAATCGCCAAATTCCTTAAGTACTAAAAAGGTACACTTTTTTCGATTATTCAGCATAAATGAACAAGCCGCAAAAATTTTTTCATTAAAAGTAGCCTATCCTACGTAGAATTTGATGCAGATTTCAAAAACAGTATCGGTGTTTTAAAAAAATTTAACCCCTAGTATATAATTTTGCAAAATTTGTATATTTTTGACAATTTTTGGGTAGGGGTTAAATTTTTAGAAACACCAATACTATTTTTGAAATCTGCATCAAATTCTACATAGGATAGGCTACTTTTAATGAAAAAGTTTTTGCGGCTTGTTCAGTTATGTTGTATAATCGAAAAAAAGTGTACATTTTTAGTACTTAAGGAATTTGGCGATTTCTATAACACAGAGGGCACGAGACGCATGCGGTTTTTTTTATTTTCCAGGCGAGCTAAAGTTATCGAGAGATTTTTAACCGCTTAGAGCTACGTTGGCTAGATCCTGAGATAAATAATGCATGGGTCCCAGAATTATAATTTGTACTTTACATACCTTCAGTTCAGCCATTATTCGTCGTATGTATTATTTATTGCACGTCATACAAGTAGTAACACAACTATGTACAGTAAGGTAAGTACAAAAAGCAGGCTTACTGTCCACACAATGCGTTCCAGGTACATCTCCATACTGGGAAGAAACGTCAATGAAGCCGTCACGGCATGAGCATAGGAATCCAAGCGTTGTGTCAATACTGCAACGAACGATTAGTGAATCAATAAATTATCTTTCAGTAAGGATGATAAGTTTAACGCAAAAAGTAGGGTACTATGGGGCAAACCGGCCGGTCTTGTTGGTGGGGTAAACCCAGCCATCCAAGTTGAAAGAAGGGTTTACCCTATGGCTGCGCTTACCCCAAAGTACCCTCCCTACACTTCGGAGAATGTCTGTCTGTGTATGATCGCACATACCAATCGGCATAAGGTGAGCAATTGTTCAGAGAGCTGGAAGCACATTCGTTTATCAATTCTTGGCAAACGCGACCAGGATAATTGTACGGATCTGAAAGTAGACACGGCGGAGTTGAGGTCTTGCATTTACCAACAATCTATACGTACGTCAGCACGTAAATACTGAAGGTACCGTACTTGCTACTTGCGCTGAGAGAAAAACTTATGGGTGGCGCAAGCTGACCCCCGCTTTTCAGTGCGCTTTTTAATCGATGCCCGGCATGTGCTGGCGGGGTCACCGATCAACAAAAAAGCACTGAAAAACAGAGGACGAGAGGGGCCACCCACAATTCTCAGCACAAATAGCGAATACGATATCTTCAGTACTTACCACCAGACCACCGACCAATAATTCTTTGCGCAAGTAGTGATTATTTATCGCCGTGACTGGTGATGTTGTTACCATCGGAAATGTCGACGAAGTTTGGCCTGCACTGGCAATGATATCCGTTGAGTTCGTCTGAGCAAATGGCATTACGATCGCAGTCGTTCACGTTGGAACATGCCGAAACCACTGCAAATACATTGTATACTATACGAATACGAACATCCGCGCATAACACAGGCAATGGGGCGCTGTACACGAGCTCTAAGAAAGTTCCGAGAACTCAGTCCGGATTCGCTCGGAACTTTCTTTCAGAGTGACTTGGTTAGAACCAAAACAAAACGTCAATTGCTCACAGGTCTCCGAATTACAAACTCGGTTGTCCACACGCACGTTTTTGAAAAAACGGAGCGAGTTCGGTGCAAACGCGAAGATTTTACATGTTGAAGCACAGTCAGGGCTCCGAATTCGGAGCTTAAAGAGGGGAACTGGCGGGAAAGTTTGTATGGGGAGACAAGTTTCGAATTTCTAACTTTTGAAAGCACCTACACATGTAAAATCGCATCCTCTTTCGATCTAACCCCGTGTTCTGGAGGCGATTTTGCCTCTGTGAAGCGGCGCCCCAGTTCGAAAGCTCGAAATAGGCCAAAGTGTTGCGAAATCCCCTTCCTAACTGGGGCGCCGCTTCACAGAGGCAAAATTGACTCCAGAATGTGGGGTTAGATCGAAAGAGGATGGAATTTTACATCCGATAGGCGCCTGAAAGTCAAAAATATGAAACTCGCCCTTCCCATACTAAATTCCCGCCAGATCCCCCCTTTAAATGTGTGTGGGCTGGCGCAATGCCAGTGCGAATAAACTCGGGTTGATTGGGGGTAATTCGGGCCATCTCTAATTAGATGAGGCGATAGGAAAATCTCAGCTACTGTTCAACCAGCAGATAATTGAGCGCTCAAATATACCAACCTTCCATTCCTTCTTCCCAACTTGAAATAGGTTGGTAGCCGGGGTGGTCCAAATTACCCCGCGCTATGTATCACACAGCGTGTATATTTTTGTTGTCTGTTACCGATCTGATCTGACGGCTTATGGCAGACTCTTCCTGGGTACCAGGTGATATTCGGGCTGACATCCACGAAGCCAGGAAGACACGTGCAGGAGTAGCCTTCGTACTCGTCCTCGCACTTGGCGTTCGCGGAGCATTCGTTCCGGTCGGACCGATCACATTCGTTCACAGACTAGGTGTTGAAAAACCAACAGTTAGAGTAGGCCTAGATAGTGGGGTACTATGTATGGGGTAAACCCGGATAAGTGCGGTCACGTACATTTCAGAGCTCCATACCGTATTTACCCATTTATAGCCCCCCCCTTTATGCATAGCCCCATATTGGCAAAACATAAAAAATGCCCTATGCATAGCCCCCCCCCCCCCCCCCCTATGCATAGCCCCATATGTACTGTACAGTACCTGAACCTACCTACATAAGCTGGTCATAAGCTACCCATAGCCACTCCCACACCAAGCTAAGATGCCTATAAGCCTGCTTGGGGGTGTATTGTACTAGAATAACCCTGTTTTGACCTCAATTATGCCCTAAAACATGTGCTTTTGACCTAAAAAATATGCCTCTGTGCACCTCTCAAAAACATAAAAAATGTCCCATGCATAGCCCCCCCCCCCCCCCCCCCTATGCATAGCCCCCCCCCCCCCCACTATGCATAGCCCCATATAGGACCTCTCAATTTTTGGGCTATGCATGGGTAAATACGGTATCTCAGCAACCAATGAACCGAATGAGACACGTATGATAGCGATCAATTCCTTGGACTCTCCTTCTTCAAACAGACGTGGGCCTGGGGGTGAGGGGGGGTATGTTGAACGCACCCCCACCCCTACCTCTCCATACCCCCACCCGTACCCCCAGGAAAAATGAAAAGCAACATACCCCCGCGTACCCCCAGAAAAATAACAGCACTACGTATCCCCACCGCGTAACCCCAAACTTGGATTCAGCAGTTTGTCTGCCAGGACACGTACCCCCACCCTTTTTTCCTCTGGCTTACATCCATGCTCAGACTTTTTACATACTCCACAAAGTGCATGCATTGTCAAGAATTGTTGTTTGTAGTTGCACAATGTAGTGAATAGTTTTATATAATGGTTTATCCCTATCATTCTAGACAAGTTGCTAAAGTATTCAACAGTGGAAATTCGATTCGAACACATACTTACACACCACTCTTATCAACCCACCACTGCATTTTGTATAAATATTACAAGGTGCACATAATAAAAACTGTTGCACTGTGTGCAAAAAAATAGTGCTCATTTTTTTCTGGGGATAGATATAGACTTTGTGGGGTTATGTAGCACACCATTTACAGTTGGGGGTACGTAAATATGCTGGGGGTACGTGAGGTTTTTTTCTTGGGGGTACGTAAAAAATCTGGGGGTACGTGGCAAAAAAAATTTTTTTGGGTGGGGGTACGCAACACCCCCCACTTTTGACCTCCTGCATAGTGCATACCCCCACTGACAGACCCCCACCCTCAAAACCGTGCCCACGTCTGTTCAAATGAGCTATTCGGTTAATTATTTTGCTGAAACAGCAAGTATGAAAGGCTCTTAGGTGGCCGGATTTACCCCACAGTGCCCAACATAAGACATGTCAAGACATCCGACGTGCCACCATACAGGCTACTGTCATGTGTTCGAGCTTACCATACTGCACTTTCTGCCCGGCATCTGGTTGTAGAGGTGGGAGATGTCGACGTATCCGGGGAGGCAGGCGCAAGTGAACGCTTCGTCCGTGTCCACGCACAGCGCGCGGGACACGTCGCAGTCCACGCCGTAGCGCGACGGCTGGCGACACTCGTTGATGCGCTTGACGCAGATGCGCCCTGGCTCCGACGCCACGCTCGGGGATACATCCGCGTAGCCCGACTTGCACTAGAAACAAACACATAAAGAGTCAAGACCTTTCGAATGAGCCCTAGGGCGACACGTACGCTACACACATTGAATTATGACCTATCGAATGAGCCCTAGGGCGACATGACTTGCAATACAAACACATTGAATCATGACCTATGGAATGAGCCCTAGGGCGATTACGTATTACGGTACCGTAGTCTCCTTCGCCTCGGGACGCGCGATGACGTCATAACCTCAAACGGCTAATCTTTTCAAGGGGCGATGACGAGTGTGGATATGCGACGCAACCATGATTCCTGCTTTTTTCTTAGAAGCAAGAATTTCCTTACTCAACTTATTGCGCTCTTGACTACTCTGTCTTGCTCTTTTTCCAAAATTTTCTTCTTTTTTCTCCTCTCCTATGTCCTATCTCTCTCTCTGCTCTTCTGGTGCGGATCGACGAATATTCAAACACGCGCCATTCACGCTTGACCCATCAAAAAGACCAGCAGAAAACTGTGTTCCGTGTTCCGTTCCGTCCCATAAGCGATCGAGAGTTACATGCCGCGTTTACTAGACGTCCGTACGTCCGTACTTCCGTCCGTTCGTCAACCCGTGTGTCCGTCTATCGATCCATCCGTCCGTCAACCCAACCCCACGTCAACTGTATAAGGGTTGATGAACACGGGTTGACGGGCGGACGGATGGACGTACGGATTAATGGACGTCTGGTGAACGAGGCAACAGTAGGAAAAACGAAGATGATGACGATGATGCTGGCGCGTTGCGTCGTCGTTTTTGTTTTTTCTACCGTAATTCTTCGTTCGCTTCGGGACAGTTTTCTGCTTATCTTTTTGATGGGTCAAACGTATATAAGGTCCTATCTATTATCCTTTTCCAAACATAAACAGTGCTGTCACGGTCAAGCAACCACCGAGCGACCGCCCAGCGCATGCCTCCGATGTGAATGGTCATACATAGCATTTACTTGGCACGTGTATCCATCCGTGAGATCCACGCATTGAGCATGCGGATGACAATCATTGAGCCTAGAATCTTCGCATTCATTGCGAAACTTGCAGCGTCCATCCGATAGCCGACTGTATCCAGAAGGACACTGGAAAAAAATGCGGAAAGTCGCCCAAGTGAATGGCACCAAAATAATTCAAGCTTGTATAATAGCACATAATATAGCATCTGTGTAATGTACAAACATACGTACGTAGTTGCAAGCACTCGACAAACGTACTTCGCATTGGTACGCTCCGTTTGTAAAGACGCAGACTTCATATTTGGATGTGTCGCAAGTATACGGATCATTGACGTCACATTGATACGAGCTCGAACCTGGAGAAAAAATGCCATAGATGTCTCACTCAGCTACTGCTTGTCAAATCAGCCTAATCATGTCACATTGTCCAAGAATATTGTGCCATCGAATTTTGATTTTTAGTAGAACCCCACCTAATGTACAAATTATAGGTATGAAAGGTACGGTATGGCCACGCAGGGCCCAAAACGAACTGGCGCACTGGTGTCTGTTTATTTTAAAATTATCCGGCGGTGCCTGAATAAAATACGGATCTCTTTTTGCATGGAAGTTGTCAAAGATTCCAAATGATAGCGTCAGTTGGCAGACGGGCCGAAAAAGAGTTATTAGAGCGATAACTTGAGGGCGGTTTCATGGCTGCAGTATGCGATTCCGTCCCGATTCAAATGAAGCTGTCTACCTACGTACGTGCGTGCGTGCGTTGACGCGTGCGTGTGCAAATCATGGGCTTGAAGGACAAGTTCTCCAGCTGAGAAAGCGACGGGAAAACGCCCTTAGTTTTGTACGCACTTTTTATACCTACCTGGCATACCGCATACCAAGTAGTCTGTCTTAAAATTTCACAGTGTTACGTGTTCAATTCGACAAGTGTGTGTACATCAAGGTAGACGCGATAGCGGAACCTCGAGAGGCTCACGAACGAGGCTCCGCGCACCTTACTTAGTCATGTGTAAATAGGAGTGACGGAAATAAAAACACACATTTGCTCATAACTCCCGAGCCAAGAGGCGGATTGAGCTGAAATTTTGACTGAAGATGCCCCCTATGGGTACACATGTACTGACAAAATTTCAGCTCGATCGGCCTACTGGTTAGGGCGCTACGAGTGAAAAACCTATTTTTGAATGATGTCCACTTTTTATGTACTGAAAAACTGTTCCCACCGTAACTTTTCAACGAGTCGTGGGATCGAGCTCGGGTTTTTTTTAAAAGATGGGAAATGTAAAGATCTTGGGAAAGTGGTCCGAGCACTTTTTGCGTTTAAGGCCTCTGACACCCTTAAAATTGCGATTTTGTGGTAAAAAATAGTTGCAAGTTTCAAATTCATACTCCTCCGTGGATTTTTCTCAGATCTGAGTGGTAGTACACCAAAAGAAAGCCCTTACTCTACTCTCGATGAGACTTTTTTTAGATTTTTAAAATTAGCTTTATTTCTCGAGTTATGAGCTGTCAAAGTTGGTCGTTTTTATGCTTTGTTCTAAAAATACTTAAGGCAACTGGCAGACAGCTGAAATGAGTACCTGCCGCATGGGAGAGGCCACAAATAGCATAACATTCGATTCGTCTTCAAAAGATCTATCGATCGCTGACCACTTCGAAATGCTCATGCCTGATTCACATAGTAAGAAATGCATTCACATTGATGAAAGTCGCATATAGGTGTTATTTTTTCAAAGTTTGATGATTTGTAGGCATGTGACATACCATTCAATTCGTCTAAGCAAGATCTTTCGATTGGGAACAATTTCTACATGCTTGTATCTAATATGCCTGATTCACATAGTTCTTACATATTCACATAGGCACAAAATAAAACAAAAATTGGCTAAATGTAGGCATCACTGATGTCAGGTTTTTTTGTTTTGGGTTATTTTTTGTGTTGGTGGTTTTGTGTGGTGGGTTTTTTTTCTTTTGTTAGTTTGGTTGTGTTAGTGCTTTTTGGTCAGCATATATATTACTATTTAATGTGTAAATAAGTATTGGGTATTTATTTATTTATTCTTTATTATGTATGGTTAATTTAGAATCCTATATATATTATTTTACGTAATGTTTTTTATTTATTTTAAGGGATTTTTATTTATAGTTTTTTTTTTTCTTTTTACCTTTTGTAGCATATAGCATACCATTCTGTCCTCTAAAGATCAATCAATTGCTGGCCACTGTAACATGCTTATGCCTGATTCACATAGTAAAAATACATTCACATAGGCTACATCGCAAAAAGGTGTTATTGTTTTCAAAATTTGACCATTTGTAGACATGCGACATAGGCTATCATTCTATTTGTCTTAGCAAGATTGATCGATTGGGGATGATTTCTACACATGCTTGTTTCCAATATGCTTTATTCACATAGTTCTAATATAGTTACACATAGGTACAAATGGCTAAATGTAGCCTTGTGCAATACCATTCAATTCATCTTGCCAAAGGTGTATAGTGTATCTCGAAGTCCGACTAGCGCATCTCGTCAACTCAAAATCGGGCGGTAAAAATTTGAATGCATGTGTTATTCACATTCACATTGGCTCAATTCCTCTCAAAACATAAAAATATCTCATATGTACATATAATTCCCCTAATGAATCTCGAGGTTCCACTAGTGCATCACATCAACTCAGAAGCTGCTCAGTTTTCTTTAGATTTGTATGCATGTGTTTTGTTAAAACAACATCTATTGATTGGGAGCAAATTTTGACATGCTTGTATCCAATATGCTATTCTCTGACATTTCAAGTAGACGTGGCAGAAACCAGTGGAGAAGTGCTCCTAAGGAGCACAAAGAAAGTGAGCGAGAGGCTCACTAGTCTGCAGATGCTTATGGGGTTGACGGCTCAGAAACCAGAAGGTTCCAACCGCCCATTGCTGCCAAAACTCGCTACCCATCCGAGTTGACAGCCTCTCGTGCAATCTGCTGCGGACCGACTGGTGTGGGCATACTTTCGCACCTTCCCAATCATGGTGAACAAAATTGTTCAATGACCTTTGTTGCCTCTCGCCTGCTTCTGTATGCCTGATCACATGCACAACACTGAATTACAATCCATATTATTTTCGACCGGCTTTGATAAAAGGTAACTATGCAATCATGTGCATACTGGTACAAAATATGGTGCAACAAAGAAACTTGAGAATAGTTGACAGGCCAAAGAAATATGATGCCTCAAAAGTGCACAGATATTACATACAGTACCAGTAAAGATTTCATGGCTTATAGCTTTTCCTGTCCATCCTGAACAACAACAACAACAACAACAACGTAAAAATTTCAGCTGAAATTTTATGATTTCAAAGCCGATATTTTGAATCAAGAAGCAAAATTTACCAGATGTGCCAGGGAATCGAACCCTGGACCTCATGAGTTGAAATGGCTGATCATGACGGAACTCATTATTGAATGGGTACTACATGAGAGCGAATGCACATGTGAGCAAGAATAAAGCATACATTATGTGCGCACTTATTCATAAAACTGCATGGATCAGGCATACAGAAGCAGGCGAGAGGCAACAAAGGTCATTGAACAATTTTGTTCACCATGATTGGGAAGGTGCGAAAGTATGCCCACACCAGTCGGTCCGCAGCAGATTGCACGAGAGGTTGTCAACTCGGATGGGTAGCGAGTTTTGGCAGCAATGGGCGGTTGGAACCTTCTGGTTTCTGAGCCGTCAACCCCATAAGCATCTGCAGACTAGTGAGCCTCTCGCTCACTTTCTTTGTGCTCCTTAGGAGCACTTCTCCACTGGTCTTATCCATGTTATGTATCCTACATTATAGAAGCGCTTGTCAGCGACCGCTATCCCAAACTTACATTGCTAAAACCCCCCTCCCATGAATGATCCTTCCTTAAGATCACTGCCTTCAAATAAAAACAAAACTGTCCAATTATTTTGATTTGTTTTGCACTAGATTTCTCTGAGGTGATTTATGTCATTATCATTAGTTAGAGTGTTTAAATTAGATCACCAGCCTAACAGAAGATTATAAACAACCGGGAAGAAACTCGGGCCCCACCCTTCATAATATAGAGACGTCAGCTCGATTTTATACACGCCCTCCAGTTTTCCTTTAAGGATTTTTTTGGGTCATTAATTGGTCCATTCCTTTTGGACGACGAAATCTTAAAAAAGTATGACCATTGAGATATTTTTTATGTTTTGAGAGGATTGAGCCAATGTGATGACACATGATTCAAATTTTTACAGCCGATTTCGAGTTCGGTTCGCTTCAAGTACATATACCTTTGAGATGATAATGTATACAAAGCTACATTTAGCCTTTGTACCTATGTGACTATATTAGAACTATGTGAATAAAGCATATTGGAAACAAGCATGTGTAACGTCCCTCGATCAATCTTGCTAAGACAAATAGAATGATAGCCTATGTCGCATGTCTACAAATGATCAAATTTTGAAAACAATAACACCTTTTTGCGATGTAGCCTATGTGAATGTATTTTTACTATGTGAATCAGACATAAGCATGTTACAGTGGCCAGCAATCGATTGATCTTTAGAGGACAGAATGGTATGCTATATGCCTACCACTGATGTCAACTCGGTCTTCAGTGAAAACGGGTAAAGTAAAGTAAATTACCCGGGTATGCTCTATCCCGGGTAAAGTAAGGTAAACTTTACCCGGCCCTTGTCAAAACGGGTAAATTAAACCCATGTGAAGCATTTTACCCGGGTAAAATCGAGTAAGTACATAGGTAGGGGATTTTTGCTTTGAAATTGGTTGAAGCGCCCATACATACATGCACATGCGTTAGAATACAATAATCCATAACATATCTACCCCACCCAGCGTACTGTATGTGTACACACTGTTGAAGATAGGTATGATATAATATCGTCTGACCGATTCAGAATTCGATCCACGCACTGCTAATCTGTCCATAGCACAAGCTTTACCTGAGTACATCTATCCGAGTAAGTACTAGAAAGTATGCCGAGTAAATCGGGTAAGTATTAGCAGTACTTACCGCACTTTAGCATTTTTACCCGGGTAAGCGTCATTCTGCCGGGTACCGGTAACCTTACCCGATAAGCCATTGCATCGGTAAAGTAAAGTATTTTACCGCCCAAAATTGGCCATTTTACCCAGGTAAAGTACCGGTAAATTTTACTCTGACATCAGTGATGCCTACATTTAGCCAATTTTTGTTTTATTTTGTGCCTATGTGAATATGTAAGAACTATGTGAATCAGGCATATTAGATACAAGCATGTAGAAATTGTTCCCAATCGAAAGATCTTGCTTAGACGAATTGAATGGTATGTCACATGCCTACAAATAATAAACTTTGAAAAAATAACCCCTATATGCGACTTTCATCAATGTGAATGCATTTCTTACGATGTGAATCAGGCATGAGCATTTCGAAGCGGTCAGCGATCGATAGATCTTTTGAAGACGAATCGAATGTTATGCTATTTGTGGCCTCTTCCATGCGGCAGGTACTCATTTCAGCTGTCTGTCAGTTGCCTTAAGTATTTTTAGAACAAAGCATAAAAACGACCAACTTTGACAGCTATAACTCGAGAATGAAAGCAATTTTAAAAATCTAAAAAAAGTCTATCGAGAGTAGAGTGAGGGCTTTCTTTTGGTATACCTACCACTCAGATCTGAGAAAAATTCACGGAGGAGTATGAATTTGAAACTTGCAACTATTTTTTACCATAAAATCGCAATTTTAAGGGTGTCAGAGGCCTTAAACGCAAAAAGTGCTCGGACCACTTTCCCAAGATCTTTACATTTCCCATCTTTTAAAAAAAACCCGAGCTCGATCCCACGACTCGTTGAAAAGTTACGGTGGGAACAGTTTTTCAGTACATAAAAAGTGGACATCATTCAAAAATAGGTTTTTCGCTCGTAGCGCCCTAACCAGTAGGCCGATCGAGCTGAAATTTTGTCAGTACATGTGTACCCATAGGGGGCATCTTCATTCAAAATTTCAGCTCAATCCGCCTCTTGGCTCGGGAGTTATGAGCAAATGTGTGTTTTTATTTCCGTCACTCCTATTTACACATGACTAAGTAAGGTGGGACTGGGACGCGGCGGAGCCTCGTTCGTGAGCCTCTCGAGGTTCCGCTATCGCGTCTACCTTGATGTACACACACTTGTCGAATTGAACACGTAACACTGTGAAATTTTAAGACAGACTACTTGGTATGCGGTATGCCAGGTAGGTATAAAAAGTGCGTACAAAACTAAGGGCGTTTTCCCGTCGCTTTCTGCTGGAGACTTGTCTTAGCCTTCCCCGCCTCGTAGGTAGAGCTTATTTGAATCGGGCGGATCGATCTGCAGCTAACCCCTAAGTTATCCTTTCTCTTTTTCCCTTTCCTGACGCTTTTTAATCTTTAAACTTCCATGCAAAAAGGATCCATATTTTATTAGGACCGCCGGTATTTTAAAACAGACACAGTGCCAGTTCGTTTTGGCCCTCTTAGTACCTTTATACCTATAATTTGTACATTAGGTAGGGTTCTACTAAAAATAAATTCATGGCAAATATTCTTGGACAATGTGACTTATTAGGCTGATTTGACAAGCAGTACTTATAGAATCTATGGCATTTTTTCTCAGGTTTGAGCTCGTATCAATGTGACGTCAATATCCGTATACTTCGACACATCAAATATGAAGTCTGCGTCTTTAAAACGGAGCGTACAATGAAGTACGTTTGTTGAGTGCTTACTCTACGTATTTTATTACAAGATGCTATATTATGTGCTATTATACAAGCTTAATTATTTTGGTGCCTTCACTTGCGACTTTCCGCATTTTTTTCCAGTGTCCTTCTGGATACAGTCGCTTCGGATGGACGCTCAAGTTTCCAATGAATCAAATTCTAGGCTAATGATTGTCATCCGCATGCTATCGTGGATCTCGGATGGATACACGTGCCAAGTAACTATGTATGACCATTACATCGGAGGCATGCGCTGGGCGGTCGCTCGGTGGTTGCTTGACCTGACAGCACTGTTATGTTAAAAAGGATAATAATAACTTATATACGTTTCACCCATCAAAAAGATAGCAGAAAACTGTCCCAAGCGAACTAAGATTACGGTAGAAAAAACAAAAACACCACCATATCTCATCATCTTCGTTTTTCCTACTGTTCCTTTCACAGACGTCCATTATCTTCATCCATCTTCCCCTCCTTGTTCTCAACCCTATACAGTTGACGTGAGGTGGGTTGGCGGACGGATGGATCGATAGACGGAACCGGGTGCGCGGCGGAGTCGGCGCGGACGCCTAGTAGACGCAGCATGTATTCTCGATCGCTTTGGACAACGGAACACGGAGACAGTTCCTGCTGGTCTTTTTGATGGGTCAAGCGTGAATGCGCGTGTTTTTTCGTCGATCCGCACCAGAAGAGCAGAGAGAGAGAGATAGGACATAGGAGAGGAGAAAAAAGAAGAAAATTTTGAAAAAGAGCAAGACAGAGTAGTCAAGAGCGCAATAAGTTGAGTAAGGAAATTCTTGCTTCTAGAAAAAGCAGGAATCATGGTTGCGTCGATATCCACACTCGTCATCGCCCTTTGAAAAGATTAGCCGTTTGAGGTTATGACGTCTCGCACGTCCCGAGGCGAAGGAGACTCGTACCTAATACTATCGCCTAGGGCTCATTCCATAGTCATGATTAATGTGTTTGTATTGCAAGTCATGTCGCCCTAGGGCTCATTCGATAGGTCATAATTCAATGTGTGTAGTGTACGTGTCGCCATAGGGGCTATTCGAAAGGTCTTGACTCTTTATGTGTTTGTTTCTATGCAAGTCGGGCTACGCGGATGTATCCCAGCATCAGCATCAGAGCAGGGCGCATCTGCGTCAAGCGCATAACAGTGTCGCAGCGTCGCGCTCGGCTGGACTGCGACGTGTCCGCGCGCTTGCTGGACACGACAGGCTCCTTTCACTGCGCCTCCCTTTCCGATACATCGGACCCTCCACTCTAACCGGAGTGTGCAGGGCAGAAAGTGCAGTATGGTAAGGTGGACCCATGACAGTAGCTGTATGGTGGCACGTCGGATGTCTTGACATGTCTTATGTTGGGCACTTGGGGAATCGGCCACCTAAGAGCCTTTCATACTTGCTGTTTCAGCAAAATAATTAACCGAATAGCTCATTTAACAGACGTGGGCACGGTTTTAGGGTGGGGGTCTGTAGAGTGGGGGTATGCACTATGCAGGAGGTCAAAAGTGGGGGGTGTTGCGTACCACAAAAAAATTTTTTTTCCTACCAGATTTTTTACGTACAAAAAAAACTCCTACCAGCATATTTACTACCAACTTAGATGGTGCATAACCACAAAGTCTATCTGTATCCCAGAAAAAAATGAGCACTATTTTTCACACAGTGCAACAGTTTTTATTATTGCACCTTGTAATATTTATACAAAATGCAGTGGTGGGTTGATAAGAGTGGTGTGTAAGTATGTGTTCGAATGGATTTCCACTGTTGAATACTTTAGCAATTTGTCTAGAATGATAGGGATAAACCATTATATAAAACTATTCACTACATTTGCAACTAAAACAACAATTCTTACAATGCATGCACTTTGTGGAGTATGTAAAAAGTCTGAGCATGGATGTAAGCCAGAGGGAAAAGGGGTGGGGGTACGTGTCCTGGCAGACAAACTGCTGAATCCAAGTTTGGGGTTACGCGGTGGGGATACGTAGTGCTGTTGCTGGGGGTACGCGGGGGTATGTTGCTTTTCATTTTTCCTGGGGGTACGGGTGGTATGGAGGGTCAGGGGTGGGGGTGCGTTCAAGCATCCCCCCCTGGCCCCAGCCAGCGTCTGTTTGAAAGAAGGAGAGTCCAAGGAATTGATCGCTATCATACGTGTCTCATTCGGTTAATTGGTTGATGAAATACCGTGTTTACCCATGCATAGCCTGCAAAAATTGAGAGGTCCTATATCGGGGCTATGCATAGGGGGGGGGGGGGGTTTGCATAGGGGGGGGGGGGGGGCTATGCATGGGACATTTTTTATGTTTTTGAGAGGTGCACAGAGGCATATTTTTTAGGTCAAAAGCACATGTTTTCCGGCATAATTGAGGTCAAAACAGGGTTATTCTAGTACAATCCCCCAAGCAGGCTTATCGGCGTCTTAGCTTGGTGTGGGAGTGGCTATGGGTAGCTTATGACCAGCTTATGTAGGTAGGTTCAGGTACTGTACAATACATATGGGGCTATGCATGTAGGGGGGGGGGGGGGGGGCTATGCATAGGGCATTTTTTATGTTTTGCCAATATGGGGCTATGCATAAAGGGGGGGGGCTATCTATGGGTAAATACGGTATGTAGCTCTGAAATGTACGTGACCGCACTTATCCGGGTTTACCCCATACATAGTACCCCACTATATAGGCCTACTCTAACTGTTGGTTTTTCAACACCTAGTCTGTGAACGAATGTGATCGGTCCGACCGGAACGAATGCTCCGCGAACGCCAAGTGCGAGGACGAGTACGAAGGCTACTCCTGCACGTGTCTTCCTGGCTTCGTGGATGTCAGCCCGAATATCACCTGGTACCCAGAAAAAGTCTGACATAAGCCGTGAGATCAGATGGGTGGCAGGCAACAAAAATGTGCGCGCTGTGTGATCCATGGCGCCGGGTAATTTGGACCCCCCCGGCTACCAACCTTTTCGAGCTGGGAAGAAGGAATGGAAGGTTGGTATATTTCAAGCGCTCAATTATCTGCTGGTTGAACAATAACTGAGATTTTCCTATGGCCTCATCCTAATTAGAGATAGCGGCTTGAATTACCCCCAATCAACCCGAGTTTATTCGCACTGGCATTGCGCCAGCCCACACACGTTTAAAGGGGTGATTGGCGGGGAGTTAGTCTGGGAAGGGCCAGTTTCATATTTTTGACTTTCAGGCGCCTATCGAATGTAAAATTCCATCCTCTTTCGATCTAACCCCACATTCTGGAGTCAATTTTGCCTCTGTGAAGCGGCGCCCCAGTTAGGAAGGGGATTTCCCAACACTTTGGCCTATTTCGAGCTTTCGAACTGGGGCGCCGTTTGGCCGAGGCAAAATCGCCTGCAGAACACGGGGTTAGATCGAAAGAGGATGCGATTTTACATGTGTAGGTGCTTTCAAAAGTTAGAAATTCGAAACTTGTCTCCCCATACAAACTTTCCCGCCAGTTCCCCTCTTTAAGTTCCGAATTCGAGAGCCCTGGCTGTGCTTCAACATGTAAAATCTTCGCGTTTGCACCGAACTCGCTACGTTTTTTCAAAAACGTGCGTGTGAACAACCGATTTTGTAATTCGGAGACCTGTGAGCAATTGACGTTTTGTTTTGGTTTTAACCAAGTCACTCTGAAAGAAAGTTCCGAGCGAATCCAAACTGAGTTCTCGGACCTTTCTTAAGACTCGTGTACAGCGCCCCATTGCCTGTGTTATGCGCGGATGTTCGTATTCGTATAGTATACAATGTATTTGCAGTGGTTTCGGCATGTTCCAACGTGAACGACTGCGATCGTAATGCCATTTGCTCAGACGAACTCAACGGATATCATTGCCAGTGCAGGCAAAACTTCGACGACATTTCCGATGGTAACAACATCACCAGTCACGGCGATAAATAATCGCTACTTGCGCAAAGAATTATTGGTCGGTGGTCTGGTGGTAAGTACTGAAGATATCGTATTCGCTATTTGTGCTGAGAATTGTGGGTGGCCCCTCTCGTCCTCTGTTTTTCAGTGCTTTTTTGTTGATCGGTGACCCCGCCAGCACATGCCAGGCATCGATTAAAAAGCGCACTGAAAAGCGGGGGTCACTTTGCGCCACCCATCAGTTTTTCTCTCAGCGCAAGTAGCCAGTGCGGTACCTTCAGTATGTTACGTGCTGGCGTACGTGTTGATTGTTGGTAAATGCAAGACCTCAACTCCGCCGTGTCTACTTTCAGATCCGTACAATTATCCTGGTCGCGTTTGCCAAGAATTGATAAACGAATGTGCTTCCAGCTCTCTGAACAATTGCTCACCTTATGCCGATTGGTATGTGAGATCATACACAGACAGACATTCTCCGAAGTGTCGGGAGAGTACTTTGGGGTAAGCGCAGCCATAGGGTAAACCCTTCTTTCAACTTGGATGGCTGGGTTTACCCCACCAACAAGACCAGCAGGTTTGCCCCATAGTTGCCTTACTTTTTGCGTTAAACTTATCATCCTTACTGAAAGATAATTTATTGATTCACTAATCGTTCGTTGCAGTATTGACACAACGCTTGGATTCCTATGCTCATGCCGTGACGGCTTCATTGACGTTTCTTCCCAGTATGGAGATGTACCTGGAACGCATTGTGTGGACAGTAAGCCTGCTTTTTGTACTTACCTTACTGTACATAGTTGTGTTACTACTTGTATGACGTGCAATAAATAATACATACGACGAATAATGGCTGAACTGAAGGTATGTAAAGTACAAATTATAATTCTGGGACCCATGCATTATTTATCTCAGGATCTAGCCAACGAAGCTCAAAGCGGTTAAAAATCTCTCGATAACTTTAGCTCGCCTGGAAAATAAAAAAAACCGCATGCGTCTACGTGCCCTCTGTGTCCAGAAATCGCCAAATTCCTTAAGTACTAAAAATGTACACTTTTTTTCGATTATTCAACATAACTGAACAAGCCGCAAAAACTTTTTCATTAAAAGTAGCCTATCCTATGTAGAATTTGATGCAGATTTCAAAAATAGTATTGATATTTCAAAAAATTTAACCCCTACCCAAAAATTGTCAAAAATATACAAATTTTGCAAAATTATATACTAGGGGTTAAAATTATTTGAAACACCGATACTGTTTTTGAAATCTGCATCAAATTTTCTTGCAATATAGGCTTCTTTTTAATGAAAAAATTTTTGCGGCTTTTCTTATTATGCTGAATAATCGAAAAAAGTGTACCTTTTTTAGTACTAAAGAAATTTGGCGATTTCTCGACACAAAGGCGCATACCGCTTTTTTTTTTTTCCAGGCGCTGACGTCGAGCAGCAGCGGCGCGGCGCGACGCAGCCGGACGAACAACCCGGCGCGACGGGAC
>JASAMW010001542.1:0-32504 GCA_030247985.1 Epsilonema sp. ZAB3_2
CGCTCAGAATCTCCTTCCAAGCTGAGAGGAAATCTTCGCTGAGCTTGGTGTCCCAGTCGTAGTTCGCTTTCCACACTTGCTGCAGTAGATTTCTTGCCTTGATAGTGACTGGGTAAAACAAGCCCATTGGGTCGAAGATTGAGGAAATCGCTTGTAGGAGCTGTCGCTTCGTTTCCACCACCTGCTGCTCCAGCTTCTTGCTGCCTTTGATTTGTACTTCGTCTGCAATCGAATCCCACTTCAGCCCCAAAACGCTCACTTTCGTAGATGCGGCGCGGTCGTGTGAGGGGATAGCTTCCATGAACTGCTGCGAATTCGAGCACCATTCTCTCAGATTCATACCGCAGCCGTCTTGCAAAATTGCCTTCGCGTCGTGGTAGAATTCCAAGGCCTCCTGCACACTTGCCTTTCCCACCAGGACGTTATCCACGTACACGTTGTCTCGTATCTCTTCTGCCGTTTTGCTTCCGTCCATCTGCAAGTGATGACGCAACGTGGCGGCCAGGAGAAACGGGCTTGAAATGGTGCCGAATGGGACTCGCGCGAAGCGAAGAATGAGCAGATTATCTGGCGTCGGCGGACGAGTGACATCCTTCATCCAGAAGAATCGTGTGACATCCCTGGCTTGCAACTGCAGACCAACTTGAAGAAAGGCCTTTTCAATGTCGCTGATTAGGACGATTTTCTCCAGTCGGAAGCGAATGAGAAGCCCGCCCAGATCCGGTAGGTAGACTGTGCCCCGCAGTAGACAGTCGTTCAAACTTGCGTTGCCTTTCTTCGCCTTTGCAGATGCGTCGTAGACGATTCTCAGCTTCGTTGTGAACTTTCCAGGGGTCACGACGCAATGGTGAGGTAGGTAGTGGATTTTCCCATCAGCTTCGCCTTCTTTCACTTTCTCCACTATCTCCTTCTTCAGTTGATCCTGAATCACCCCATCGTACAGCTGCAGCATTTCAGGTGACAGGCGATGATACAGGGATCGGAGTCGTCCTTCTGCCAGCTTCTTGTTGTCAGGCAGGTCAGTTGCAGCTTCTTTCCAAGGCCAGTCGGCGTACCATCGATCGCCTTCTTTCTTCACCGACTCTGCAAACTGCTGTTCAGCCCTGTCGTCATCGGAGATGTATGGTGAGTCGGTGATGCCCAGACCTTCGATCTGCCAGAAGAGACGCTCGATTTCTCCAGCTTGCATGAGATGGCCTTCTGTGCCAACCTCCAATTCATCCGGTACTCTGTCGGCGCCTGCAACTAGGGAAGTTTCGTAGTGCTCCGCTGCGTTTTCTTCGTCTTCACCCGCCGTTTCTTCGCCGATTCTTCCGCTCAACATAAGGCCGAATCGTGATTCGATGCAGTACAGACCAGACTGCAATTTCTCTCGCCGTCCGTCAACGAAGTCGTCGTAGTAGTCGTTTCCAATTAGTAGGTCCACCTCCATCGCTTCTCTTTCAGTAGGGGGCGCATCCGCAAAATGGCCCATGCGTAAAACTTTCTCCAGCACGGCTGCTGGAACCGGAACGGGAACGCGATAGAGAGTACCTGTCACGTGAGGGACAACGTTGACGGAGATGGTGGAAGTGCCGCCTTCCAGCATCTGTAGTCCAATGTCGGCCTTGTACGATTTGATGAGCTTCGGCTTCGTAGAGCTGAACGTACTTGTAGAAATCAGTTCCTGCTGCTGCGATTTCTGCACATTCAGTGCCGTTGCTGATTTCTCGGTCATGTACGAACGCTGGCTTCCGTTATCGAAGAAAACTCTGGCTTTCACAGCGGTGCCAGTATCCGGATTGAAGATGGGTACGATGGCGGTCTGCATGAGTGTCTTCTCGCCAGCTGCAAGCAAAGACGCCTCCTTTTCCGTTTTCTTTGTCGCCGTCGCCGTTGTTGCAGATCCGCTCACTGCTCCACCTTCATTCTTCCCTCCTCCAAACTTTTGCGGACACAAGCTGTCGTGATGAGAGCTCGTGTGACAGTAATAGCAGTTGCGCCGCGATTGGCAAGCCTTGACCGTATGGCCGCGTCTCAGACACCGAAAACACGCGTTTCCCAGTCGCTGCTTCCGCGCTGTCAGGTCTGCATACACCGTACATTGATCCGACCAATGCTCTCCTTCAGAATTACAGTAAACACACCGGCTGTTGCTGGGAAAACGCCGGCCTGGTCCGCCGCTTCCCTTTCCCCTCCTTCCGTTTCCTGTTCCGGCTGTGCTTGACTGTCCGTCCGCCACCAACAGCGCGTCTGTAGTAGCGGTGAGAGTTTTGGCGACCTGGGGCTTCTGCTTATTACCTGACGCCTGCTGCTTTCCCTGGGAGTTCGACTGAGAGTCGGCCTTTCCTTCCACGTACTGAGCTGCTCGTACCTTAATTTGTACGAACTTGGCGAACGTAGTGCGTAACCTTTCCAATGTCCATTTCTCGCCGTCGTTCTTATCTTCCAGATACTCCCGTACGGTAGCTGGAAGCTTCGCGAAAATGGTAGGAACTGCCCAGTCGTGAGTCACTTCCGGCATTCCGAGTGCTTCAAGGCTTCACAAATGCTGCTCCATTTGGTCGTAAAATTGGCGGACGCTGCTTAATCCGTCGTTGCTGAGAATAGGCAGATTGTTCAGACTACGGTAGTGCGCGTTTACAATCGTTTGAACGTCTCCGAATCTCTGCTTCAACGTCGTCAGTGCCTTTTCGTAATCTTCGTTCGTAACGGAGAATCCACGAATCGCCGCTTTCGCATCTCCAGTAGTAATCGAGAGGAGGTAGCTGAACTTCGTAACTGCATCCAAGTCCTCTCTTCTGTGGATTTGCGAGTTGAAAGAATCGATAAACTCGCGCCAGTACATGACATTACCATCAAACTTGACAATATCAAGCTTGGGCAGCTTAGAGTTCGTTCCTCTCGTGTGATTGCTGTCCGCGTTAGTGGCGCGCGAATGTGTCGCCCGGTCGTCTCCGCCGCCCATTTCCCGCTCCTGCGACTGCCTCAGGACTTCTCTTTCTGCGCTCAATCTGTCCTCCCTGGTTTTCATGTCCAGCACCGTTTTCAGTTCAGCGATGGCGTTCTCAATTCGATCCTCCACCTCAGTCGATTCTTCAACCTCAGCTTCCAGATCTTCTTCTACTGTTATCAGCTCTTCGATGCTGGCGTTCAGGTCGCGAAGAGAAGTACGGAATACAAGCAATCGATTAATGGCAGTCTGACAACTTTCCGGCTTACGTTCTTGCAGCAGTTGCGGGCAAGTGTTCAGCAATTTTGTCACGTTGGCACGAGTTCCGCTTCTCCGTTTTCTTTCCTTCTTTAGCTGCAGGTCGGCCATTGTTGCAATTCAGCAAATGTACAGTACGTACAGCAAGCAGTACAGTAATCCGAGTTGCTTTTTACAAAGCGAATATTTTTAGGCAGCCGACGACCAGCAGTACTGACGACAAGGAAGCAGGATTTTCAAGAGCAGCTCATCCGTGGGTCGGAAACCACGCGGCAGATACCAAAAGCTTTGTCGCGCAGTGGGAAGCTTGCATGATTATTTAGTTGCTCATTATCAAATTCGGAGACCAATTATGTACATCCGTAGTCTGTTGTATGTGTGCAGCGTATATTTTTCTGCCTACTCTCTTGTACACTTACAGCTTTATCCAACCAACCTTACACCAAGATAGGTATCAAGCCGAATCCTAACCAAACCAAAACCCAATCTCACCAAATCTGTTTTCCATCGAGACTGCACTTGCATGCGTATGTACGTACAAGCCATTAGCATAAGTATGTGTTTATCGCCGTAGCAATGCCGCTTGCTTCTTTTGTTGTCTGTCTGCTTTACACCAGTCCACTAGCATAGCTTCGTTCGTGTGGCGCCATTACACGCCGGATGTATGTCTGTTCGTTGGCGCCGTTGCACGCCGTACGTATGCTGCATTCTACTAACCACCGCATGGCATGGTTGTACGTACAGTACATACTGTATCTTCTACTCTAATCTTCATATTGATGTATGTACACGCTCGCCCATTGGCGACAGATACAGGCTGTTTACTATGTTATGTCACCTCGAAAATGCTCATAACTTCTGAACTAATGCACGGATTTCAACCAAAATTTTTTTATTAGAATTCTGAAAATTTAGGAAACAAGCCTAAAAAAGTTCATTACTGTACTCGCAGTATTAACGCAGGTAACAAGCGACGCCTTTTTCGGTCCTATTTTTGATGTGCCCACTTTCATTCTCCAGGGCTTGTGGAGTCGCCTTCAAAACTCTGGAAAAGACTTTTTCAAGCATATTCATAGAGATGGTGACAATGTTCCCTCTATATTTTGGCAGTGCAAGCTGAAAAAAGATCCGAATGGATGCTTGAATAGACCAGAACAGCACACCTCCTTCCATGTGGACTTCAAAAATCGAGCGCTTTTCATGCCACTGCCAATTTTTGGCCCCAAAGTTTGAGGCTTCATAATTCTCTTCGTACTTCAAACACACCAATGAAATTTTGCATGCTTGCTTCCTAAATTTTCAGGATTCTAATAAAAAAATTTTGGTTGAAATTCGTGCATTAATACAGAAGTTATGAGCATTTTCGAGGTGACATAACATAGTAAACAGCCTGTATAAGCGTAAACATCCGGTGAGTATATTATGAAACACCCTGTACATGCATAATCATGCAAGAGAGCAAAATAGTGGAGCATCTCACGGAATAGGTACATACATAAATGCATAAATCATGCAAAAGAACAAATGGCGCTGGGGATTATTTCCAGATCTACTGCTGCTCATTTATCATACAATTGATAAGGTAGAACACAATGGTTTACAACTATAACATACGCCCCAGCTTGGTACACAAGCACTGGAAATGGTCAAATTATGGTACCAAAGGTACCTATATTTTGTATGAGTGCTTATCATCGTGGTAGAATATGAATCTCAATCGGCTTCAAAACTGGCAGCACAGCAAGCTTCGAAATAATGCAAATGGAGAATTAAGACGAAATGGACAGCAGAGACAACGGATGGAAGGCGACTCATAATGATGACCAAAACGCACAGAAACAAACAGCAGTAGCAAAGCCAACAGAAACCGCGGCGAAATGAAACTGTCATCTGCAATTGCGCTGCTACACAGTGAGTAATGAATAGAAGAGGGAACAACGAAGATCACGAATTCCAACCAGAGAACATTCTGAAGCTAAAAATTTATGCCTAAAAAACTTGCAAACGCTGGATAATAATAAAATCACGACACGACCGAAAAGAAAAAAATGACCGTATGACGCATAGGAATTATTTCCCACAAAATGATGAGTACTTACTCATATAAACAGTGACATCCATATCTCGATGCCGTTCAATTGGCTTTTAAGAAAATTTGGGGCAAAAAAAGCGGTCTAAAGGCACGTACTCTATAGTCTGGCCAGTAGGAGTTGGCACTTGGACTCAAGTCGTCCTGCGTAGTTTGCATGTACTTCTGCTAAATAGGAGTACACGAAGTGTGTACAGAAATCCGCATTTGTTAATCTATTTTACGCAACGCGCCTTGAGTCCGAGTGCCAATTCCTGTTGGCCAGACTATTATAAGAAAAATGGTCACAGACATCGGCACGGTATCAAGGGTGGGGGTATGTAGTTGGGGTTATGTCGGGTCTAAAATCTGGGGTCAGCCACATACCCCCAGAAAAAAATTTTTTTTTCAACATACCCCCAGAATTTCCAACATACCCCCAGAAAAAAATCGCTACATACCCCCAGATTTCCAACATACCCCCAGATGAAAATGACAGCATCCACCCAGATTGTCAACATACCCCCAAAGTTCAAAGTGCTGCAAATTTTTTTTTTGAGATGACTGAAGTAGGTAGTGGTAAAAACAAAGACACTTAGTAGTATTATTATGGTTTAGTTAGTTGTATATTGTATGATGTTCTTGTTATGATATTTTATGGACAGATGCACAGACCTGCAGTCCATAAAATAAGACGATAAGTACTAGCAGTGGCTGTAATATATCATGTGCAGGATAGATATAAAGTAGACACAGTAGTATGTAGTAACAGTAAGTACAGGGTGTCTCACGTAGACCTACCTAACGACTCAGCCTTATAACTGCCGTATTACAGTAGATATCGAGCTGAAATTTTGTCCCCAGAAACCCAAGAATATACCATACTTTGTGGCAAAATTTGAGCCAGGTACGTCAAGCAGGGATGAAATTACGAGCTTGCAAAGTTGCGACCACTTTTTTCAGCATTTCGAAATCAGTGGTGCCACTATTGACCTCGACAGACCCTTGAAGGCTGTTATGGGCAGCAAATCTCCTGTATTTTTGAATCCTTTGTGTTCTGGACTGTGGTGATGTTCAGCCATTGTTGTACCACCATATTGCCATGTTGGATAAGCTGCTAGACCATGCTGAGCAGAAGATGCTAATCTCAAAACCATGCTCAGTGCAGGAAAATGATAAAAACAGGGTCAACAATTTATAAGCCTGTAATTTCGTTTGCTGTGGGCCTATCTGACTCAAATTTTGCCACAAAGTATGGTATATTCTTGGGTTTCTGGGGACAAAATTTCAGCTCGATATCTACTGTAGTACGGAAGTTATAAGGCTGAGTCGTTAGGTAGGTCTACGTGAGACACCCTGTAGTTGCGTCATTGATTTTCCACTTGACATAAAATGTCTTTCTTCATTATATTGCCATATTTATTTTTTCTACTCAAAAAACTGAGGGTATGTGTGGCTGTGGGGGTATGCAAAAATTGCTCCAAAAAAACTGGGGTATGCGTGGGGGTATACAAAATTGGTCCAAAAAAACTGGGGGTATGCGTGGGGGTATACAAAATTGGTCCAAAAAAACTGGGGGTATGCGTGGAGGTATGTTGATTTTATTTTTTGGGGGTGTGTTTGGGGTATTGTTGGAATTCTCAAAATCTGGGGGTATGCGTGGGGTTATGTGAGGGGGTGGGTGGGGGTATGCTGAACATACCCCCAGCTGACCCCAGGCCGACGTCTGGGTCGGGTTGGTTCGATCCAATATTTTCTTCCCATCCTACGTTTGGGGCCCAGTTAGTTACCGGTCGGTACCACCACGCGTCACATCCATGTACCACACCCACACGCGGTCATTCCATCACACTTGTGCCTCCTACTGATACAATAGTTCAGTTCGTTCCGTTTCTAATTTTGCAGTCAGCCTGTGCCAGACGGAGCTGTTCGCCATGTTATGCGAGCTGTGGTCCAGCGTTGCGGCGCCTCTGCTGGTCTTGTCGTGTAGTAGGGGCACGTGGAGTCCCAGCTACAGAGATGCGGAACCCATGCCAGCCTTGGAGGTGGTACGAGCCTTGAGACTGGGCAGACTCAAGAGGCGATGGATGGTAAGAAAGAGACTACTATTGTAACGTACTGCGTACGTATGGCAATAGCGTCCGAGGCCAGTAGTGTACGAAAACTACTAGTTCGAGGTATGTAAGGCGAGTTTAGTCAATCTGTCCTTGGATCGGTACCTGGTGGTTTGCCTAAAATTCCACAGCTGTGACCGAGGGTAGCGGGTTCGATTCTCGTTCGGTCCTATTTCTCTCCCCCCCCCCCCCCCCCCCCCTTTTCGGGGCTGGATATCGCCATACGGAACGCGACACGTCACACTATCCAGTAGGGTACTATGGGGTAAACCCGGCCGGTTTTATTGGAGAGACAAACCCGGGCATCCACGAATAAAGAACTGCCGGGATTACCCCGCAGTACCCTGCTATTGGATGGGACTCACTGGGGCTGTTGGATAATTTCGGACAACTATACATTAGTATGGCCCACAGTTGCATAGGCGCGATTGGGTTGGTTGATAGCGACCCCGCAGTGACAGTTTGGATAGGTGCCTATTGGGTCATCGACGTCATTTGGCGTCAATTCTTCAGTTCACTCGCTTTTCCCCTCCCATATGACTGAACGACGTTTGCACATCTCCGTCGACATTTATCTTAGCCTATGCTAAGTACCGCGGCGTCGTTTATCGACCAACCCAATCGCGACTTACTGTAGCTTCCTATATTATGTGGTCATTCATTCTGTAGTGTCAAACTGGCGAAGTGGAGACCTTACACGGAATTCGTGGCGGTATGAAGTGGCTGCTCTCTAATATCCCGTCGTATTGATCCATGTTTTGACCTGCAACGTTGGCCATTGCGATTGAGCAGCACATTGCTACACGGATGCATTCAACAGAAAGTACAACCCTTCGTTATCTCTGAGCTAATGTTGAGTATTCTCTGTGAAATAGGATTGTACAGTCATATCCTGTGCAGGGTTGCATATTTTGATGTTATTTGATGTCATGCTGACGTTTTGATAGATAAGTATAGTATTTTTGGCGTGCATTATTATTGTGTACGTACATGCATTCACATTAGGATTTTCTTTTACACGTAATGGCTGCCACGATATATTATGCACTGAAGTAACTCGCCAAGATATTGTTTGCTGAGATGACTATTTTCATTCTGTTTTGTATGAAACGACCGTTTGTCACCTCTGTTATGCAACACTTGTCTATTCGTTTGTCTGTTTTACTATCCAACGGATATGTATAGGTTGGCATAATCCGTCATTCAGTATTTCCTACTTTTTCAGTCCTGTGTTCTGTGATTTCTTTGTATCTGCAGTAGGACACCCAAAAGTTTATCCTTTATAAATATACATATGTGTCGCACATGCTTTGTACTGAATTTGTGTGATAAAATATTTACCAAAAGCCAGATGATTCTTGTTTTGCTTTCTATGGGCCTTCATCCCATGATTGATATACTTTTGAGATGATTGCATACGTACGCGTACCTTTCCAAGGTGTGTTTTAGACTTTAGTGTGATCCAAGATGTGACACGTTGCGCCAAACAGCGAGGAGGTTTTATCGATTTGGCTGACGTGACGTTTGACTCAAGACAGACTGCGCTCTTTGCAACTTTGTCAATAACCACCAGCAGGTAGATTGTCGTATGCATGCATGCGCATACCGTACGTACAGGAATTGTTTGTACTCGTGGTGAGTCAATGAGCGACACGCAGCAAAGCATTGCACTTTGTTTGACAGACGTGCGTGTGCCTGTACGCACGTATGTGCGTGTATATGACGCACGCACGTATATGATTGCTGTGCATATGAGCATATGCATGATCTATGGGAAAAGCAGCGAGGGATTGTGTACCGGCTGCTCATGGTAATAGCAAAGCAATAGGGGTCCAAGGCCTAGTATCCGTATGCTAGGCATGTACATATTAGGCACGCTTAGCTGTATCTCCCCGAGTTGGTACGTGGTCGTGTGCCTAAAGTCCAGTGCTGTGACGGAAGTCAAGAGTGGCGGGTTCGATTCCCGTTCGGTCCGATCCCCTCCCTCCCCCCTTTAGGTCACGGCTATTGCAATCCGGAACGCGACACGTCACACAATAAGGACCCAGGTGTATTATTGTGCGCCTTTTTTCAGGCCCCAGTCGCCAGTCATGTCTTCAGCAGGCGACTTCCTAGGTCGCGTTCCATACGCATCCTTGATCGCTCTGGTGCTGTGTCTGGTGGGTGTGGGCCTATTCTGCGGTATGATGGCTCAGGCTCTCAACGCTAGCATGGAACAGGTACTACTACTAAAACACATAAATAGCCTATAAGTCAAGATGTTTGAAAAATATTAGTGTGGCTGGGGTAATTTGATTTTGGCCGTCTGGGGTGGGTTGATTCCAGATAGCAGAGCGCAAAGGATGAGTCTGATCGATGTTATGGTGACCATTTTTCCCACTGTTCCAACTGGAAAGATGTAGTTTGGGGTGACCCGAATCGAATTACCACCCCGCACTGCACTAAATCTGTACGTGGGTGCTATAAATGCAGCGTGGATGCTTACGTATCTGCTGTTGTGTTGTCAGGTGAAGCGCGTTCTGAATCTGGATCCTCCCTGGCTCGACTTGATTCAGTTGGTCTTCATCTCAGTGGCTGTGGTGATGGCAATCATGGCTATTACTCTCTTGGTTATTGGGGCGCTGGCAACGGGAACTACGCGATCTCGGGTTTTCTGGGGAAGTTTGAAGGTAATGGAGCAAACTGGATGGATTGGTAGGGTACTGTGGTACGGTACCCGGTCACCTACGTATGTAGTACTGAAGGCCGTTCTTTGAACGTGGGTTGCCGGGTTTACCCCACAAGTTTTACCCTAGTTACTGTGTAGGCTTACGCATGGTGTAATTTTGGAAAGTGGTAATTTCTATGCCGTTCATGGCTCTCTTGCACGTTGGAGAGAAATGCGCTAGACGTATCCATTGCTGTCCATGCATTTACATACGCCGAGCCATGGACACGCTCAGCGCATGAATCCGATGTGAATGAGCGAGTTGGTTTATAGTAGGCTAGAATAATAGGTACAGTAGGTGCTGTAGTACACCACACCACCCGGTCAATGCAGTAATTCAGCAGTTTGGGGTGGGCAATATTACCGGCCGTCCGAAATTACCCCACAGTACCTTCACATTATGTACCTGTCCAGCAAAAGTTGTCCCCGTCCGAAATCCTAGCTGTGACCTTCATGCTTGGTCGCAGCTCAGTAGGTGCATGTGGTCCGTTGTCCATGTACCTCCGATGGCTCTTTCCAATCGGAATTGGTAGAGGGAACGGCCAGCGATATGGTAGGCTAAACGCTTCGCACAGGCTCCACTCTTCACTCTTGGCGTCCGCATGAAGGTCAGCAGGACGGGCGAGGATTGGCTATGCGCCACTCACTTTTATACTAACGGCATGTTTTGAAACATCAGTTTTTTCGGTTCAAAAATACTGACACCGAATCACAGCAGGCGGCGTTTATAAGCTGCTGCTAGACTGTTGCCTCTGCTGCTAAAAGTTAACTCGAGCTGACAATTTGACAGCATAGTCAATGTTCTGACCAGACTGCGACGCATGGGATATTTGGAGCTGACCAGCTGCTGAAATTAGCACCTTTTACTAGCTTAGAAGGTTCGGTGATCGGAATTACCCCCGACCCGAAACACCCGCTGGTATTATCAACGCAAAAATTCGGCAGCTGTTGCTGCATTACTGAATTAGGAATGAAAATAACTAAGAATTTTTAGAAGCTTGGGTGGGCAAAATTACCTGCCATCCGAATTACCCCCACAATACCTTCAGCTTTATGTGCCTGCCCAACAAAAGTTGTCCCCGTCCGAAATCCTAACTGTGACCTTCATGCTTGGTTGGCTCGCAGCTCAGCAGGTGCATGTGGTCCGTTTTTGTCGCTCCTTCCCTCCGCTGATCAGACTGACCAGACAGTCTAACAGCGTCAGGAAACGGGTTGCACAGGCTGCATCGTGGCGCCCGCATGAAGGTCAGCAGCAGGACGGGCGAGGATTAGCTCTGCGCCACTCAGTTTTATACTAACGGTATATTTTGAAACATCAATTTTCTCGGTTAAAAAAATGCTGACACCGAATCACAGCAGGGCGGGGGCGTTCGATATCAATCAAGCCGCTAGATAATTCATCCGACTCTTTACCAGTAAGTTCTATTACTGTTGTGCGGCATGGATACTGTAAACGGGAATATTTTCGGATGGTTTTTTTTCGGTCATAAGGCTGCAGACAATTCGTACACGGGGAAATTTTGGGACGAGACTCATGGGCACGCTTTATCATAGGAGAACATTTCTGGTATAATTTTCGGACAGTGGAATTTTCAGACAGAAATTTTTCCAAATAGTCCAAAAATTTTCCCGTTTACAGTAACCAACTGTCCTACGTCTGTCCTGCAAGAGTCGTATGTACGTACTGAGTATGTTCGGTTGTCGAAATCATTACCGCCGGCCCGTATTACCCAGAGCACTATCATACTGTTGAATAGGCCAATGCTTTCCCAAAGTGGCAAAAGACGGCCCAACCGTATTGGATGGTGTGGTGGCCTTCGCGCGTTAACCGTTGAAGGTGCTTCGTTTGGCACTGTTTCTTCGATGGTACGTACGCGCGGCTGCCCTACCAACGCTGTACTGCAAGCAGGAATATACGAATGCAGCCTGCTTGCTGCAGGGTGCGAATGAATTTCAAGTAATCACGCCTCGGTGTACGTAATGGAACTAGTCACGTACTTCGGTCCCGGCGTAACAGTGCCGGACAAATTACTACGAAGCGCGAAGGCCAGCAGGTCGGGCCGAGATTGCTGCCGAGGCGGATCGCTTTTATAAGAGGGGAGCAGTTTGAAACATCAGATTTGCGAGTTTACTACCGGCCTGCTTACGAATGCGTAAGCGGCGATAGCTGTATGTAGCTGCTAACTGGGATAAGCATGAACGTGCTAGTAGAAGATTTGAAGCGCCCAACCCAGCGTTTTGCTGTGTCTTATTTATTTGGCGGTGAGTGTACTTACGCACATGTATGTGTGCACAAGTGTATACGTACGTATGTACGTACAGTGTACACGTACGTAATATATGAGCATACACGTACAGTACGTACCAACAAAACGTGTCGTGTGCTATCGGCGACCTTGGGTGGGCGTGTTATTCTTGAATTGATCTACGTAGCGAGCTTTTGTAACGTTGGTTGTGAACGGGCCACCAGGCTTTTGAAGCCTGTCTAAAAGATAGGCCAACCTTTCCAGCTGCCTAAACAACAGACACACAATGTTCATACATTACAGTACACGTCGTGCAACCGTATGCCTTATTTTTTCAGGCCCGTCTGGGCGGCCGCACCTGCTGCGCCATCTTTCTCTGCCTCACCTACCTGCTGCACCTGCTGTGGCTGGGCATTTTCGCACTAACCAGCGTACTAGCCTTCGTCTACCTGGTTTTCTCCGGCCTCTGCTTAACCGTTACCACGCTGGACCAGGAGGCTGCCTTTAATTTCACGGTTTTCGCGCCGCTGCTCCTGAAAAATTCAAATTCAGACGCCGACCAATCAGTGGGGAGTTTCGCCGGTTCGATTGGTGCGACATCTGGCGACGGAAACAGGCTGGTGGTTAAGGGCGCGGATCTGCAGGAGTTTTGCGGTTTAACCGATACCGCATCCACCTGGTACTACGTGGGCTTCTTCGGCTGCGTGGTGGTGCTGTTAAGCCTGCTGCACTTCATGATCTGTCTGGCGTCCAACTATGCTCACATTAAGAGCGGAAAGCATTACGTGGAGCTGCAGGAAATCTGGCAGATGGAAGATATGAATCGCAGCTTTGCTACCATCGGCACCAATAGCGGTGTGGCGCCAAGGAAGGTCTAATGGCCGGTTCGCATATGGGAGACGCATGCGCTGGGCGTACGCTCGGTGGGTACATGGCAAAGTGAGACGCACGAAAAGGCATGAACAGCTGTGACTGCACTGAGCGCATGTTGTAGTCTGGTCAGAAAGAGTTGGCTTATGACATTCAAGGCGCGTTGCGTAAATTAGATTCACAATTGCGGATTTTTGTCCCTGCTTAGTGTATTCCTATTAGCATAAGTAGATACAAACTGCGCATTACGACTTGAGTTCCATAGCCAACTCTCTCTGGCCTGATTATAGTACTTTCGCTTAGCGCAACCGGTCAATAGCAGGCGACTGTAAATGTAATGTTGTTCATACTTACTTACGAATGTTTTGACAACTTTTCCATGTCCTTCATTCTCATTTTTATGCTTTTCGCACAGAAAACTCTGACCGTTGAACTCCATAGCGGAGCAGGATGGTGTGGCTATGTTTATTTATGTTGTATGCTTTTGTCCATGTGCTGTTGTAAATGCCGCCTTGCCTTTGTTTTCTTGCATTTTCTACTATGAGGCTGTCGATTTTGCGAATATGTCTGCTTTTTGATTCCGCCCATTTGGTTCCCATCTGATGCTGTGCTGAACTCCAATGCAATGATGTGCAACTGTTATCGATCCAGTAATATGCTTGGTTTCTTATTTCCTGTACATGTTTTATTGTTTGCGTGTCGGGGTGACCAAATTCAGAGCTGTTTGCACCTGTGTACAAAGTAGCACTTTGAGCCAGATATCGTATGTCATGTTATGTTCAAGTTCTGCATTACATTTGTTTGCGTTCGTGTACGTTATCTCATGCAATTTTGCCAGGAGTAAAACTTTGCATCATACAACTTGAGATGTTCTTCTTTGACCAGAAGTTACGTTGTCACAACGTACGTACCGTATCTGTACTGTGTTATACCATGTATGTTTCTATGCCGTACGGTGTGATCGGTCCACTGAGAGTGCGGAGATTTTTGTAGTCGTGCAAGGGTATTTTTGTGTAAAATAGCACGAAAATTACGCGGACACGTCCGTGGATTCCACGCGATAAAGTTTTGTGCGACCTCGGAAATCTCCGCATTCTCCCAGTGAACCGACCAAAAAATCCACATCACGTTTTGAACAGAAACCGATGAGTTCAGTGGACGCCGAATGTTCATCCGCACCAAATCCAACGACTACCGCCGCTGACCCTCTTAACTCAATCCAACAGGACCTGTTGGCAGTTTGCCAGAACTTCAGCCACTGTCTCCAACTGATCACATCTGAATTTTCCTCGCTGGAAGCGAGTTCAAGCACCTCTGGCACATTGCAGGAGTGTTTGGTGCTTGTGGAGGAACTGAACACGCTTGTGGAGTTGGTCAGGGTTGAGAGTCACGTGAGCTCACAGCTGATTGGCCAGTTGGCGGAAAAGTGCGACCAGCTGGAGACGCTGTTTGGAAAGATCAACGCTTTGGAAGGATTTGTGGCTGACGTACGTGAGATAAGAGGTCGCATGCATGTGTAACGTAGTGCGTACGTACTGACAATAACGTCCTTGGCCAATATTGCTATGTAAGTAGACTACTGTACGTAGGTATCTACAGGGTGTCTCACGTAGATCTCCCTAACGATCCACCTTATAACTTCCGTACTACAGTAGATATCAAGCTAAAATTTTGTCCCCAGAAAGCCAATAATGTGCCAAATTTTGTGGCACAATTTGAGCGTGATAGGTCCGCAGGGAATGAAATTACGGGCGTTGAAATATTGGACCCTGTTTTTATCATTTTCCCTACTGAGATTGATGTGGAGATTAGAATCTTCTGTTCAGCATGGTCAAGCTGCTCATCCAACATGGAAATATGGTGGAACTGAACAACAACAGTTGAACAACATCACAGTCCAAAACACAAACGATTCAAAAATACAGGCGATTTACCGCCCATAACAGACTTCAAGGGGCTGTCGAGGTCAATAGTGGTACCATTGAGTTCAAAATTTTGAAAAAACGTGGTCACAAATTTGCAAGCTCGCAATTTCATCCCTAGCTGACCTATCTGGCTCAAATTTTGCCCGCAAAATTTGGCACATTCTTGGGTTTCTGGGGACAAAATTTCAGCTTGATATCTACTGTAATACGGAAGTTATAAAGCTGGATCATTAGGGAGATCTACGTGAGACACCCTGTAGTAGTTTTTGGCAGTAAGGGTTTCGTGGGGTAAGCCCGGCCGGTTTTATTCGTAGAGTAAACCCGGCCACGTAGAGTGAACGGCATTAGTACTAGGTGGCCAAGTTTTACCCCATGGCCTATTTTACCCCACAGTACCCTAAAGTAAGGCCAATTTAGCCATCTGTTCTCGGGCCTGCACGTTGTCGTGTGCCTATTGTCCAAAGCTGTGACCAAAACCAAAGGTAGCGGGTTCGATTTCCGTTCGGTCCTATTTCTCCCCCCCCCCCCCCCCCCCCCCCCCCTTCCAATCGCCATACGGAACGCGGCACGTAACACATGGTTCAGTGGGAAAAGATACGGTAGTGTTCGATGGAAAAGGTATGGAAAAAATCATTCCAATTATGGACCAGTTGCGTTGTTGCAATGGGGTTGGTCGATAACGACAAGCCACAGCCGAAGTTACAAAGCCGACCGGGTTTACCCCATACTACCCTACTAGATGCATTTGTATGTGACTTCTTTTGCTTGCAGACGAAAGAGCGTTTGGCTAAGGTCGAGGTTGCAGTAGTGAAAGCGGAGAAGAGTCTTGGCAAAAAATAGCAGTTTACAGCAACATCAGCATGACGAAGGCAAAGACAAGGAAAACGAGGCGAAAACAATTGAACAAGCTGAAAGGAAGACAAGGTCGAAAGCAGAAAGAATCAGGTACAAACTGTGTTCGACACACTGTTTATTGACCAGTTGCGTTGTCGCGACTTGGTTTGTCGATGACGACCCCGCGGTAGTTAGTGTAGTTTGATTCGGTGCCTACGGGGTCATCGACGTCAATGTGTTGTCAATTCTTCTTTTCACTCGCTCCTTTTCCACTCTTCCAGATAACTGAACAACATTTACATCGATCCCCGTCGGTATCTATCTAAACTTTCAAAAAATACCGCGGGACCATTATCGACCAACCTGGCCGGGTTTACCCCATGGCCTGGTTTACCCTGATGGCCTGGTTTACCCCATGGCTTGGTTTACCCCGTGACAGTACCGCGTTCATTTTACTTGGTGTGGTCAGTGTGTGCGCCGTGCGGTCTTGTCTTTTCTTTTCTCCGTTCTCAATCAATAATAGTAACAACTGCGCTGTGATGAAGAAAAGAACTCTTGTATGGAAGAAACTTCTGCTGTAGCAGTTCGGTTCCGATATCAAGAAGACTGATCCTCATCACAAGCAGCCTTCAATCCCTGTTTCAACAGCCCAATCACATAGACATGAAAATATCCTCAGCTTTCTATCCGGACATTCAAGCTTCAACTCATTTCTCCACCTTCCACCACGTCCACCCATTTTGCAAAAGACTGAGAAGCTGAAAGCCAGTTCCGCCGCCTTCATCTGACCTGACTCACTCCCTTCCTGGACCCTGGCTCGTCGTTGATCATGATTTTGGACGCTGCTTCGATTTTGACCGCCGATCTTTTTTTATACGTATACATTATGTACGTATGTACAATACATGTAAAAGTGGGGTGATTTCTAATAAGCCAACTTATGCAAATTTATGTATAAGTACTTGGAGCCATTTTACGTAAGTTGAAACTACGTACGAATTGTATGTAGAGCGCTATTTTCATACACAATATGGTTGGTATTCGCCATGTTTACTGCATTTGTGGTATGCGATAATACCATTGGTTGTAGTATGTTGTGCGCACGCATGCGATCATGAATAAAGTGATGATGACTTTCAGTCAATGAAGATACCCTGTTCGATTCTCAAACGTCAAATACCACAACTGCGCCGAAAGAAGACGACTTTATCCCCTTTACCGACGACGAACCAAGCACTACTGAGCAGGGAGACGACACAGAGCAATCGTCGCCATCTGGCGGTGGTCGACGGAAACAACAGCAGCAGAAACGATACTTTCAAACGGCGAAGGAGTTTGCAGGTCATGAATGAATACTACTGTAGTGCAAAATCAGTACTATATGGGACAAACCAAGAATTGATAAATTCCCTTGGACAAAGTTGGACAAGAATCGGTTGAGTGTTAGATAACATTAGAGTCTCTAGTATTATCAATTCCTGGTAATGTGGTATGTTGCTCAGTCAGTGACTTACTGAAGTTGGAGTGCAGCTGATAGTGTGATATTTTCTCGTTTTTAGATGAAGGGGAGACGGTTTTGGGAGAGAAAAGTGGGCCGGACACTGGCATGAAACGAAGAACATTTCCGAAAAAGCGCAGTCGCGTGGAAGAAACGGAAACACCGGGCGAATTTTTGTGGACATCAAAGTAAGAAGAAGTACCATACATAATGACACTGCAAAGCTCCGAATATGTATCTATCCAACCCTTCGGGTTGATAGAGCTGTTCGCCGAGAAAAGGGGTTATGTTCAAAGCTTTGCAGTGGTATAGTACGCACATGTTACTCATTTTTTGTACAGATGCATGTTGAAACGTATGTTTTTCCATTCACTGAGTGAGCCGTGATTTTGTTCCCACGTTTATGGTGCCGACTTGATGTTGAGAAGGCTCTTTTGTTATTCGACACGACAATTTTGAAACACCGACTACTATGGCATGTTGGCTGGGCGTACGAAACGTACATGACGTCTTTTGACGTTATTTCGCAAGTTCGTCGAACGCCAACGTTCAAGATGGTTCACGCTTGAGCTGCCACCTATTGGCTCACATGATATTTATTTTTCCTGTTCGAAACGGAAACAAGCCAAGATTAGAATATAGTCACACCACAACACACCCACGCTTTTCTGTAGTAGGTGTAAGTATGAATAGGTGGCCTAATGTTGGATAAAAAGCACGCAACGTTGGGAATATAGGGTACTGTGGGGTAAATCCGGTCACCTAAGCTTTTCTGAACTTGCCGCTTCAGCAAATAAACATGGTACGTAGCTCATTTGAAAGAGGAGAGTTCAGGAATCGATTGGCAAAATACTTGTCCATTGGTTGCTGAGACATGCAGCCCTGCAACTTGTTGCCGTATTTTTCCATGGCCGGGTTTACCCCATAATACCCTACTACTTTTGTGCATAAATCTTCTTGTTTCATCATTCAAATTCTCTCGACTGTTTGTGCTGTCTAGCCACACGAAACAAGACGTTTGCTTGTTTCCAAAAAACGAGAAACCAAAACCACTGACCAGTGGTGCAATATTCTAAGCTTTGAGCGAGTGTGTTTTACGGCAAAGTGCGGAACTATTCTGAAATTTTGCTTTCATTCCATTGCAAAGGCCCTGGTACTTTATACAGTATACAGGCGGGTGTTCTGTTCAGTGCTAATTGACGAAGAACGAGACAAAGAATGTTTAGCCCTGACTTTTTTCCTCTCTCTTCCGTTGACATTGGTCAACAGGCTGTTATAATGGCGGAATCAATTTCAGGACAGAAGAAACAGAAGACATTTTCTCCAAATTCGAGGCAAGATTCAGTCACCCTTCTTTTCTGTAAAACGTCCTTCTACTTTTCTATAGGTTCAACAGCAACTGATACGACCTATTAAGTGGGGAGGGGCGGGGTAAACCTGGTCACCCTGGGGGTTAACCTAGTCATCCATGCTTTTTTGAAAACGTCCTCATCAAGTTTCTGTTTTGTTTCGTTAGCTAGGCACGCACATAATCACACGACTCGCACTATGCACGTGGAATAGTCCAATTATTTATGTGTACGGTATGTATACATTTTACATACGTATCAGTAGTTCTTCATATGTACTCTGCGCTCTGTATTGAAATACTCGTAGTGTACTATTCCTGTTTGTATTTTCTAGCCAATCGAGCTTCCATCTGGTAGTCTCTGACACCACACGTGACTCTCACATGGTCGTTGGGTCTTCTGCTGCAAATTTCAAGGAATTCATGATTGCCAGGCACCCCAGGATGCCAAGTACGATGTTGTATCTCTATTAGTTCTACGCACGTGTTGAGCTTGACTGACTTGACACTTGACTGCTAAGTGTGATTGACAGCACACGACCTTTGTACTATAATTGATTGATTTTGCACATCTATAGGTGCGAAGGTTGCGGCTCTTCAACAAGTGACAATAAAAAAGACGAAGAAAAGCCTGTCCAACCGATAAAAAAGCCAGCCTGATGAAGCGTGATTGCCTGTTCGTATCAAGTTGTGTCCAGATTGATGAGTGAATTTGAAAGGTATGGTACCATTTTACGGAAACTGCCAATAATGTAATGTAATGTACACAGTATGGCAGTGCGTACTCGTTGAACTGTCAAAGAGTGAAGCAAAATCATATTCTTTACTTGTCATAATTCTATAATTCCAATATTAATTCACCTAGCCAGGAGCTCGTGTGAGAAAGTGAATGTAAAAGTGCTGTTTTTGACGTACCAACTGTACGAAGGATATTGGTAAAACAAATCACAATACAATATCCCTTTGCCAATCTGCCTATAATAGTGTACGTACCTTACATGCACAGTATGTTTGTATGGCATACTGTATGCACAGTTGTAATCCATACCAGACATAGGAAATCGGTGCAAAAAAATCAATCCGCCTTTGTTAGTGTCCGTCGTTTTTTCACGTAAGTGTGATAGAAGAAATTGATAAACAAAATCAAGTAGGTAAAGTAGAGCAGCACTTGAACTCCAGCGGTAGCTTGTGTAGCCTCACAACCAGCTTTCGGATCGAAAAATGCATAGTAGAACACGATACCGGTCACCAAATTGCCAAGAAGGAACTGAGCGATCTGCAGCGTGGTTATCCCTCTAGCGATCCAGCTGGGCAAATTGATTTTCAATGAACGGAAAAAGTAGTAGGAATACATGAAAGAATGCACCAGAAGGTTGACTATAGTACCCCACCTAATTGCAGCGGTTTTCATTGGATAGGCCAGAGCCCAGCAGTTCAGAAGCACTGTGGCATGATGGTACCAGTGCAAGAAAATTAGCCTTCTTTTGCGTAGGACTAGAAACAGGGAATCACCGAGTTCAAAGGCCTTGCTAATCATGAACAGATAGACCACATAGCCTGTGGCCCCTTCGAAGTAATTGCCAGCCTTGCATATGGAACCGAAGAATCCATCCGAGAATGAGCCGAGGAAATCGGGAATTAGGACTATGGTGCCAAAAATACTGAAAAAAGCGAATTACTACTCTTATTGTATCTGGAGAAACAGTAACTGCCTGTCACCGTCTAGCCATACTTCTAAAATGAAATCAGTGCGTGTGTACATTGCATGGATAAAGTGTGCCTACATTTACATTTATAATTTGCTGATATCAAATTCAGAAAAGCAATATTGCACTAAAAGTTTGGTTCCCTAAATGGATATCTCCACCCACACGTTTCACACAGGACAAGCACAGCACACCACCAGTGCCTGGCCGATTACAATACAAAAATTATCTGGGCATACCTGAAGGAAGCTAAGCCGAAATTCCACAAAACCAAGAGTTGGTCGAGCCTTAGCGGGTCTCTAGCTTTCATGAACCATTGGCCCAGCGCCAGTGAAACAAGGTATCCAAATGTGAGCTGGTAAGTGAATGATCGGTGTTCTGTAAACCATTTAGTGGCAATCGCTGGATCAAACCCCATTCCCAACCGTTCGATTTCCATTTTCTTTGAGTGAATCCCCTGGGGAAATGGGCTGCTTACATATACAATACAATCTGGGAACAGCCTGTACTAGTGTACTGTGCATGCAAGTGTGTCCCAATAATGTGTGTACAAACGCGATGAACTGCAGCTCTAATGTATACACAGTAGGTAGCTGGCAAAATTTGTCCATCCCATATAAAAGATGGTACGGCTTGTTTGATTTGCGCATGTGACTTTGGGTATGCTTTGATTTCTACTATCTGTAAAGTGCAAAGGTTGCGCGTGACGTGGTCTTCATCGAGTGAAAAATGATGATGAGAAGGAAAGATAAATCTCGAGAAAAAGCCTGCCTGCAAAAAATATGATTGCCTTTTATAAAAGTTTGTATCAATAATGAATTAAGCAGTAATCTGTGAAACATACACAGGGTCCATTATGAACTGATTTTATTGGTTGAACACCGTTGATTGAAACAAAATCATACTGTTTCATTCTTGTCTGATTATCACTCAGCATGAAGCTCGTCTAAAATAGTAAAATGTAGCCTACATCGCATTATAAAAACAATTACATTTATCCTAAATTCCGCATTGCTATGGATTTTAAAAAGTATGTAAAAACCTATGTGCCATCAGCTAGGAAGGCCATGCTTTATACACAGCTGCGTAATAACCCATACCAGATAGATACCAGCGAAGCACAAGTATAAAAAAATCGGTCCCTAGAATTGATATTGCAAAAAATCAATCCGCCTTTGTTGCTGTGCGTCGTTTTTTCACATAAGTCTGATAGAAGAAATTGATAAACAAAATCAAGTAGGTGAAGTAGAGCAGCTCCTGAACCCCTGCGCTGGCTCGTGTGGCCTCACAACCAGCCTTCGGATCGAAAAATGCATAGTAGAACACGCAAGCCGTCACCACATTGCCAATAAGGAACTGAGCGATCTGCAGCATGGTTATCCCTCTAGCGATCCAGCTGGGCAAGTTGATTTTCAGTGAGCGGAAAAAGTAGTAGGAATACATGAAGGAATGCACCAGAATGTTCATTCCTGAACCCCACCTTGTAGCAGCGGTTTTTGTGGGATAGGCCAAGGCCCAGCAGTACAGAAGCACTGTGGCATGATGGTACCAGTGCAGGAAAATGAGCCTTCTCTTGCGCAGAACCAGAAAGAGGGAATCACCGAGTTCAAAGGCCTTGCTAATCATGAACAGATAGACCACATAGCCTGTGGCCCCTTCGAAGTAATTGCCAGCCTTGCATATGGAACCGAAGAATCCATCCGAAAATGAGCCAAGGAAATCGGGAATGAGGACTATGGTGCCAAAAATGCTGAAAAAATAACAATAATTTTAGATAGATTTTGTAAATCGCTGATTTCGAAATAATTCAGCTAGAAATCGCACCAAAAATTAGGTCCAGTGAAGGGTTATCGCCATCAATTGCCCTACGCACCCCACCCACACGCTGCACACACCAATGCCTTGTAGAAGTATGTACGGTACGGTAAAGGGTTATCTGTATTATGTACCTGAACGAAGCTAAGCCGAAATTCCACAAGACCAAGAGTGGGTCGAGCCTGAGTGGGTCCCTTGCTTTCATGAACCATTGACCCAGCGCCAGCGAAACTAGGTATCCGAATGTGAGCTGGTAGGTGAGTGATCGATGCTCCGAAAACCATCTTGTGGCGATCGCAGGGTCAAAACCCGTACCCAAACGTTCGATTTCCATTTCTAGATGAGCAGGCGAGCTTTGGAAGGCTGAGAGAGTGGTGCTGTGCTAACGAAGCTTCACAGGGCTAAAGAATGCTCCACCAGAAGCAGTGGCTAGAAGAAGGAAGTCAAATATACCAAAAGAATAGTGGATACTGACTAGTGCAAGCGCACTGTACGAAGTCAAAGAAAGGAGAGAAAATGACAAAATCGATGTCTATCGCGCCGTCTTAGGGAAAAATTACAATTGTGCGCTGAATATTTCATGCGCAAAAAAGAGAAGCATTCCAGTTTTTTGTGCGGACAAAAAAAATTGACACTTGTTCTTGAAGGTGCGAAAACTTTTGTGCCTAAACGCAGAAAGAGACTTTTTGAGCGATAATCTTGCAGTCAAAAAGTTGCAACAGCTTTGCCTGAAAAACGTTGCGGTTGTCAAACATAGCCGAACAGACGTGTGCATACTACACGTACCTAACTATGTACACTCATAATATTTGCGCAATTTAGTGCAAGGGCAAGGAAAGGCAAGGCAGGCACTTCGCTTGAATAAGCTGCCTTTGATTACGCACTAGCTATGTTATGTACAGTACATTTTAGCCAGCTTATGTTATGTAGCTAGCTAACTACACCTACGTACGTAGATACACCACATAAATATGCTTCGATTGAGTCAAATACATACAGTACTGGCTTCACTGTGCTAAAAATTATTTCTGCCTCTTGCTGACAGTGCTTTATTGTATAGCTGTAAATTGCAGCAGCGGCGTTATTTAAGCTACCGACCAGGGAAATTGAAGCAGGGGGTAGAAAGCACAGTACAGTCAGTCAGTTCAGTAGCGCCTAGCCTAGCCTGTACTGTACATTCTTTTACAGCAGCATAGCTCGCGCTCAAAAATTGATTAAACTAAAGGCTGCACGCTCATCGATTGAAGCTTGTTATCAGTGACAAGAGGAAAGGCCGTTTTGGGCGCAAAAGATTGACGGCACTGAACTGAAGAGTGCATTTTGAGGATGGAATTACATGATGTGAAAAGGAAAGCAAACAAAACTGACAGAACTTGCAAAAGTTTTGTGTCGCCTATTTAAACATGGATGACTGTTCTGTTCAATTATGGCAACACCAAACCAAGCAGCTGCTTCATTCTTTTCAGGATCAGGATGAACAAGAATCGTATCATCAGACAGAACATAGCACCGGTACTTTCGAAGAATCTGGTACTAGTTTGGTATGCAATCCATGCGTTGGCTTCAAACACTGAAAAAAATCACGCGTTGGAAAACTTGTCGCGAAATCACTTGCGCTGTTTAATGCACACAGCAGCAAATTTTTGCAAAGAAAAGAAACTTTTGTGTCCGCTCTTTGAACGTGAATATTTTTTCTAAAATATTATTAGAAACGTGACTTGTGACTAGCACGTGCTGCTACATTACATGCATACATATTACATATATAGCTATCCCTATGTATGTTTGCTGACCCATCATACATACTGTACCTGTCGTGTCGTCAATGAACGAAAAACCTGTTGCACTTTGACACTAACGTGTTACCCACCACCACACCAACCATACTTTACGTGCTATGCTATATCATTTATTTACGTATAGTACGTAGCGGAACGCCTGTTTTTGGAGTGGCAAGGTTTTAAAGGTCGATCTAATCAAATCGCAATATCAGCACATTAGCTATCCGCAGCACAGTCCTCCATAAATAGGCCGTACGACAAGAAGCGAAGTCTCTAATACCTACATGTAGGTACCTACGGTTCTTTGGAAGAGCCTATGGTCAAACACTGCTTCCTTGCCACATACTAAAATATAACACAGCAGCTACACAATAAGAATACTAGTACATTGCAGCAAGGTGTGTTATCTTCTCTGGTCTTGTCTGTCGTTGCAAACTGTTTCCCGTATAGTGTGATGATGAGGATTGCAATATCAATCAGCCCGTTTGTTTCCAACTATAGCGCAGACTACATTTTCCAGGCAATACATAATCGTGTATGTATACATACCCCAATACGGCGCAAGCTTATCTCCTTCTAAAGATATTGCAATATTAATTTTGGTCATAACAAGAACCACAAATTTAGATGACGTTTTTTTTTAAGTTCCACTATTTTTTGAAGTAGCTGTGTGAATAATTTTTTTCGCTTGTTTAGCTCACTCAAATTTTATGCGATGCCATATCCAGAGACCGTCTGCACATACCACAAAAATTAAAGGGACATGTATAAGACAATCCCAACCGTTTTTTGTTTTAGTGTTATGTGTACCTAGTGTACACACACAGTTTCTGACTTACATTACCTACATAAAATTGTGTGACATAATTCTGGAAATTTAATTACCTCTAAATATTTTGCAGAATGTACCTGGACGGAAATAAAAAACCGCAGAACACATAACACAAAGCAAAAATAAAATTACTTACAACTAAAAAATACATCCTGCAAAAAATAGTATTACATATGAGAACCATCAAAAGTGCGATTTCAGTTTTAACAGTATCTGCCACAAATGAGTAAAGGGACATGCCCGTGGTACATATTTGTACCACTCGCGCGGTTTTGGGATACTGTATGTAATATGTAGCCTACCTCTCATGTGTGGCCAGTGGAGTAGTAAATGACTGAGACAAATGGAACTGAGCGCCTTTTCTTAGCTTATTTTAGTATTGTTTTAAAATTTGGTTCATGATAATGTTATTTTCAATCGTCTAGTTTCTTATCATCGATCGAGCGAACAGTCGTCCGAAAACTGCCATGTAGTGCAATTATTTTGTTTTCTAAAATTATGAAGAATACGGTATGATGCAGCACTCATTGTCATTACATGACCACGAAACTTCGAGAATTTTCATCAATATATGACGCGCGCTACTGAGAAATTTACTCTTCTTGTCACATGTTTTAATTCTAAGAATCCCACACACACCAACAATGGCCGCATGATCATGATTTCTCAGGGGCGTTTTCCTGTTGTCATGACACTTGATCTAGTCTTGTCAAGGAAAAAGTCGCTATTTTTTCTATGTCTCCTGTAGATTTCAGCATTCAGCCTCTCCTTTCAGCACTTGAAAGCGTTCTGTGTCTCCAACGAATAATAATTATAATGATGGTGAGTTCACACCTTCGAGCCCTTATATGTACATACCTACGATCACACCCTCCCTCACGTGAACTTGAACGTAAAAGCTGAAGTTTATGACAGTTTTGCATCTCCATCAAACGTCAAAATTTATTTCCTTCAGAAGGCAATCATTAAGTCAAAGTGTCCCCATTGAGTCAACCGTTCCATTTCCAAGTTCCAATGGGTTCCGGCTGTTCGATAGCGTCCAGTGTCGAAACTTCGGGCGACAAAGTGCCGATTGTGGAGGAACAGCCTAATCCATTTCAGCAACGATTCAGCAAAAAGGAGCGTCAAATCTTGCGAGACAGTTGGACGCAACTCGGCGAACCCAGAACGGCGTTGGCGGTTGTTTTCGTTGAACTTTTTGAGCATCTGCCCCAACTCAAGGCACAGTTCGGCGTGGAAAGAGTGCCTAAAGCCGCCATGCTAGATCACCCCAAAATGAGCGCGCACGTGGCGCACTTTTCCGGCTTTATCGACCAAATGATGGACCTGCTGGGCCTTACGGACAACTGCCTAGGCGCTTGGAAGGCCGCTAAACGCCTAGGTCGCATTCACGCCCACATTCTGCCTTGGATCCCAACCTCATCGCCTAGAAATTTGAGGCCAAGCGCAATTGCCGGTGAAGGTGGAAACAGCAACGGGAACAACGGTGGGCCGTTGGTGGTCCCTGTTTCGACCGAGCAATTTTTTCACGATTTCACGGAATGCACTCATCACCTGTTGATACCGTACTTGACTGGGGAAATATCGGCGGCTGAAGAAAACGAGCACGAAACGGCGAGAAACAAGAGCAAGGGGGAACAGAAACAGCATCAAAACAAAGCTGCAGCAGACAAGAAAAAGGAGGTTAGATTTCATCCCGAGGTTCAGAAACATCCGGCCGCCCAAGTGCAAGCGGTGTGGGAAAGGTTTTGGCGGGTTACTGTGGAAGAGGTGAGTGCGAGTTTCAGTCAAGAACAGAAGAAGTTGAGGTCGCGAAACGCGGTCAATCTGATGGCGCCGCAACAGGAGAAAGAGACGGAGGATCGGAAGCGAAACAAGCGGAAGAAAAGCAGACAGATGGAAGTGAGGAAACAGGCGGAACAACGGAGAAACGGGACGGCGGTGGTCGGCGGAAAAGAAGAGTATCATCGGGACAAATTGCTGCTCCAAGACTTGAACACTTCTTCCTTGGAAGCCGATTCGGATTCGGATTAGCTTTTTAGCGTGTTGGTGGGCAAGTACGATGACGATGGAGGTAGCACAGTGCTTTATTTTGTGAGCGGTATTGCATTGCGCAATGTTGTAACTTTATTTGAATGAGAAAAACCACTACCTTAGCTCAAGATGTACACGCTAAGCCAAAGCTCAAGGTACAGTACACGCTAAGCCTCAGCCTAGCCCAAAGTACTTGCTAAGCGTTAGCCCAAGGTCCGCTAAGCCTAAGCCCAAGGTGCACGCTAACCCTAAGCTTAAGGTAACGCTAAGCCTAAGCCCAAGGTTACTCGTTAAGCCTAAAGCCTTATGTATTGTAGGTGCATGCCAGGGCTATAGATAGCCTATGAAAATCTGGGGCGCAAAAATTTTGGCGAGCGTAGCGCGCCACGGGGTCTGGGGCGGAGCCCCAGCCGCCGGAGGCTACGGGGGTCTGGGGGCGGAGCCCCCAGCGGGGGTCCAGGGGGCAGCGCCCCCTGGGAAAATTTTATTATTTTAAGAGTAGAATCGTCATTTTCCAAGCACCAGAAACTATTCAAAATCCAGCTTTTATTGCACAGTGACAGGTACAGTATGGGGAGCTCCATAAAGTACGTCACGCTGAACTTCCTCCGCCAGACCCCCCTCCCCCCTCGTCACGCTAACGTCACGCTGAGCCTTACCCCCCCCTGTAGCGTGACGTCACGTTTCAGTATTGAATAGGGCATGCAATGTATGACGTACGTATGTACGTACTATGTATAGCTGTTGAATTTACTTTGTCTATTTATTTTATATGGTCTATAGGCCTATACAGTAGCAACAACAATGACACAAGCAGAAAATAAAGTACTTTATGCAAGGTAATGCAACGACACCGATGAATGCTGCACTGAATAAAATTGCCAGTTTTTGGTGCTGGAATTTCGACGTGACGTCACGTTAGCGTCGACCCCCCCCCCCCCCCCCCCCACCATCGTCACGCTAACGTCACATCAGCCAGACCCCCCCCCCCCCTATTTCTGCGTGACGTACTTTATGGAGCTCTCCTATGCAAGAAGCCGACAATGTACGTACGAGTACGAAGCCATACATATAGTACGCGTAGATAAGTACGTCGTAATATCTTCTTGATCTTGTAGTAGACCCAAAAGAGGTGGGAAAGGCCGATTATGGTGGTTTTAGGGGAATTGAGCCCATCTTGCATGCGACCATGCAACCAGTTGTAAAAAGTCAGGTGAAAATTTTGCGCCCCTAGCCGCCCAAATTTGGGGCGCAAAAAAATTCTTGGGGCGCTCTAGCGCCCCTAGCGCATACCTATCTATAGCCCTGCATGCTAAGCCTACAGCAGCCCAAGGTACACGCTAAGCCTAGTAAGCCTTTAGCATCAGAGCACATAATACATGCTAAGCCTAAGCCTAACCAAAGGTACAGACAGGCTACTAGGGCCTGCCAAGTTACACGCTGAAGCAGCCAGCATAAGTTTCCAATAACTTGCTAAGCCTAAACTGAGATTCGCTTCGCATTGGTCTTGAACAGTGTGCAAGCTCAGTTCAACTACTGCTTGTCCATTATTTCCACATTCAGAATTCACTTTTTTGCATTGGTCGCAGTACAGTAGGGCATGCATGAAAAGGCATGCTACAGTACCTGGACCCTTGGTAGCACAGACAGTCATTGACCTTCCTTCTAACATGAAAATTCGTCTCGTCTTCTCTGGAATAATATATTTTTACCGCAAAGAACTGGTTTTTTCGTCGCAAAATGGTCGGTGACATCTCTCATGTTTTCTCTGATCGAAGAAAGTCGCATACGTACAATATGTACGTACCTACACTACAGTCGCATTTCGTGAATGGTATAGTAAAGTATCTTTGAACTTCCTCCCTCACTCACTGTTCATGTATACACACAACACAGACTGTACTGTTAGGCTTTGTTAAAAAATAATTCTTTACTGCCTCAAGCGCTTGTTTTTGGACGTCGAAATTGAAAAGAAAGTTCATCTTTCAAAGCATGGGCGCAACCACATCAAAGCTGAAAAAACTCGAGGAAACACCGCTGCTGTCCACTGCCACTGGAAGACTGCAATCGCTGCATCATACCATCTTCAAGAAACATCTGGGAACCGCGAGGAACTACGGATCATTCGGCACTCCCGCTCACGCACCGGAGGAACTGCCCAAGGAAATCGACGCTTCCATCTTCTTCCAGACCGGAGACAGGGGAATGATCGATTTCGTCCTCGCCTACCAGCCGTCTAAGCTGAACCATGTGCAGAACACGTACAGAGTGGCGTTCGAACAGAAACTTGTGAAGCAGCAAGGTAAAGAAAGTGTACATGTACGTATATACAGAGTGTCCCAAAATATACTCGGGCTTTACGCAATACTGTATAACTCTCGAGTTGAATCGCAGATTTCAATGCGGTTTTTCGTATTGCGTAGCCAACGCTTCAACAAGAGACATGCAAAATTTTGAAATTTGAGCTTTAGTTCGAGAGTTATTACCGCGGAAAGCCCCGGAATATTAACCGATACTGAATATGCCTGCCAACTCCTATAAAGATTTCGGGGTGTCGTACCGTCATTCTGTTGCACCCTAAAGCACCTACACGTATGCACTCGTATGCACCGTACGTATACACTGTACGTATGCACTGTACACTGTACAATATACCGTGTTGCATGTACTACACCTTATCCTACAGCATGAGCACCGTAGGCTTTATACTCGAGCTCTGCATCCTGAACCACGGCTAAACCTCGCTGACAGCTGCCAAACGCCACCGAATCCTGCGTCCGCCGTGCACCTCCGCTCCGTCTACTGGATCACCACCGTAGCGCCTCCGGCCAAAAGGTTTCTCCAGTCTTCTTGCACGTAGAACAACAGTACGTGTTACAGCGATAGCATAATCATAAGCAGAGATGACTTTTGGCTTCCGCCGGTTCAGTAAGCACAATAGCAGCTTCCACAACAAACAAACTTCTTCTTCTGCTCTGTGAGCAACGTGTATCAACAACAGAAACAAATCAATACGAACACCGAAAACCAATAACCATTTCAACAAAACTCGCACGTACTCCTATATTCGTCATAAATTACTGTATCCTGTCTGTAACCCCTATCGTCGTCAAATCACATATTCCTTCATATCCTACACTCGCCCCGGGAGAGAAAAAAGGCAGCTCCTGATGCCTTGCAACGGCGTGTGTAGATCACGAGCACCGAGAACAACGAAAGAGGTATGCGATACATGCATTATATATTCTTGGTACCGTACGTAGCTACCCGTTGTTTAGAAAAGAGAACCGTAACGAACAACCCGTAGTGAGGCACAATGCGAGTAGCTATGTACTGGCTAACACAGTACCTACTTACTGTACGTACGTATATCACCGTACGTACTAACGACATGTTATTGCATGTGCGTACATACCTTGAGCATACCTTAGTAGTTGTTACGTACTAAACTAAGTGAGCAAGTAGGCATGCACGCACCACCACAGAAAAAATACTAAATCGAGAAACAAACAACATACGCACCTGTCTGTTCCAATCACGGAAAGCGAATCGGCGACTTGGCGCGTCCGCTCTGCTGCAAGCAATCCTCCTCCTCACTGGAGACGTCTTCCAGCAACCTCGCTCCAAGCAGCTCACCCGGCATCTCCAGACTGTCGTAGTCGTAGTCGTAGTCCAAGGCAATGACATCGCCGTCCGCATCCGGCAACAGCTCCACAATGCGACGTGTCGTAGAGGACGACGCAGCTGGCTGACTCGGATCACTCAACTGCAGCCGAGACGAATTCTGACGACGCTCGCGAGAGGAATGCCGGCTGCGCTCGCGAGAGGGATGCGAGTGAAGCTGAGACGACTGGCGGCTGCGTCCGCTAGAATGACGTACCGGAGAGCGCACGCGCTCCCGCGAATGGCGCCGAGACGGAGAAGAATGACGACGGGGAGAAGAGGCCCTGGCCTGCCGGAAATCGCTCGTATGAGCTCCGCCAACGTTAGGCGGGAAATAGCCGAAGACCTCGCACCGTCGCAATCTCTTCCTCCTCACCTCCTCAGCGTCGTCCCTCGATTGCTGTCGCTTGCCTAGCAGGTAGTTTACCACCATGGGAGACCGCTTGCGTTCCGCGCGCATCAGTGCGCTGAGCCTGGCGTCTGTGACCTGCAGCATCTGTCGAATCGCCTTGCACACGCGTGACGGCGGGCTTTGCAGCTGGAGTAGGGCAGGACAGCGCAGCAGTGCATCCACCAACTTGCTCTCCTCCTTCCAGACTGCTCTGTTAACCGGTGCGACTCCCCGCTTGTGCTCCAGGCTAACTCTGCCCACCCACAACTGCAGGAAGATATTCACCGCATGACTGTAGGCTTCGCTCGCCGCCTTCTGCTGCCCAACCACCGGCTCAAAATGCGCTAACAGCGGCTCCCGAAAGTAGGATCTGATGCGACGAATGAGACCACGCAGAACGCCCCGGAACTGGCGGCAATGGCAGCGAAGAATGAAGTGATAGAAGACGTACATGTTGAACAGCGGGTCCAACAAGGCGTACGTACGCTGCTGCTGCGTCAGTCGATTCTTTCCACCGGCGAACATCAGACCCTTGTCCGCATTCGCGCACGCCTCCATCGGGCCCTTCTTCAACCGCTGAATCCACGGCGAGGGTCGACCGCCACCGGAATCAGCCCACTCCAACATGCGGGCCAAGCCCAACTGATGCCCGAATTTGAGAGCGTTTGCCATCTCCTGCAAATCGATTACCTTGATGACGCCTCTCCTTCCCTCCGCTTGCTCCACAGGCACCACAGGGATCCGGAAGGTTCGCTCAAACGTGCCCGCCTCCGATCTTCTGTCGACGACGATGAACACGTGATACGGATGGGTCAGAAACTCCTCCAAAACTTCCGGCAGCTTCGACGTGTACTTAGGAGAACAGCGCAGATTCTCCTGCTCCACACTTCTCCTCGCCGCTGCTCCACGCGCGCTAGTAATCCTCGTTTGCAGCATCTTCCCACCAGTCGAAAGAAGAGGGTGTGTCGGCCGTCGTCCTGAAGCAGCTGCGCGCGTCGTACTTGTGCCTCACCACATCGCGCAGATAGATGCAGTGCATGCTCCCATCCGGTCCTGCCAGCTGAATCATGCTGATAAAGCTACCGGAGGTGTCGTACGCCGCCGGAACAATGCCATACAGCCGTCGCTGGCTTTCCGAGAAATTGGCCCAGTTGCGCAGGCCTCCACCGACCACGGAATTACCCCGGCGCGGCATAGCCTGGGCGCTGAACTGCTCCGTGTCTAAACCGAACACCTTGTACTCATCTTCCGGCACCGGCTGCATGTCCTTGGGCAGAAAGTCGTTGCTGCGTTTCAAGTCTTCGACTGCTTCCACCAGCTGTCCCTGGCACTCGACTTCGTTGGTGGCGATCGTCGAAGGTAGGCCCAGACAGAGGCCCAACTGCGTCTTCAGTAGCAGTTTCGCAATGACATGCTGCTCCTCCGACTCCGGCAATGGCAGCTCGCGCGCGCGCTGACAGTCCAACTCCGCGGCGTACATGG